>JAVCKU010000042.1:9808927-9820587 GCA_032273985.1 Hypsolebias coamazonicus | reverse complement strand
AAGAAATGTTTGTTCATTTGTTTTGCATAAAGTACCTTTTTTGACCACCGGATGGCAGTACAAGACTGTTTGAACTGAAGGATGGATAGTGAGGGAGCGAGCAGCGTGTCTCTTTAAGAAAAAATGGGAGGAGGCTCCTTGACGTGACATGGGCTGTCTCTCTTCAGTTTTCAAAATGGCAGACACTCAGTGTGGTTTGAGCTCTTTAGCATAGCATTTTTCACACAAAGCTTTTAATAAAAAAATAGTGAACAAGTTCTCAGCTACTTTTTGCAGAGAAAAACAACTTTTAAAACCAAGGCACGGGTTTCAACCGTGAATTTTGGAGACTCGACAAAACTGAGCTTTTTCCTGAGGTAGGCCTGTTAGCTTAGCTCGTAGCTTAGCTTCTCAGCTTAGCTGCTTTTAACCATCCAAAAAAACGTGATTTTGGACGGTTAAAATGTATTGTAAAGAGAAAAGAGAAAGGGAGGGGTCAGTGACGAACACCGGAGTTGAGCTTTTTGTCATCCAGTGTCTTCAGTAGAAAGAGAGACACGAAGAATCGATAAAGTCGATAAATGAAAATGAGGTTGACAATTTTCATTTATCATGGGTTTAATTAATTTATCGTTTATCGCGACAGGCCTGTAGTCCGCACTTTTCCAGTCACACCAAACACCTGGTCTCTGTTTTCATCAGTCACAGCTAAACAGTTGTTATACAATCACGGTTTAAGTTTCATGATTTTTACAAAATTTCCCAACTTGCAGTTGACGACAGCACACACTATTATCTGAATTGTCCAAAGTTTTTAACTGTTTTATCCCCATAACCCTTTTAGACACATCCAAGTTATACATCAAACTGTAGGTATTTTTGTCTTCTTTAACGCAGTCTGTCACTCTCTGCTACATGACTTGTGTTTTTCTTTCAAATCCCTCAAGCGTACACACACCCATGTTCCCAAAACAGGAATCTTTTTAAAATGTCGTATATCCTAGAGAAAACACAGTAGACAGATAAAGGTCACACGTGTGACCATCAGAGCCTTCTGACACGCACAGTTCAAGAATTTGTTATGCCTCACAGCATTTACACAGCAACTGCTGGTCTGAGGCTTACTTTTCAGTCTGTTTCTGTCTGCCTCTCCATAATGAGGTGGTCAGTGAGTGACAGTGGTTACCATGATGATCTTACTGAGCCTCTAGCCACAGCTTTAACGTTTCTTTTGACCTAGTCTGTTTTTATTCTTCAGCCACAGTACATTTCTCTTAGATTTACACACATTCTTCAAATTTCGTTGACTTCAGATACGTTCTCGTTGTTCGTGACATTTCCACAGAACTCCACTTTAAAAGATCAGAACTGTTAGATCATGCAGTAACATTTGGTAAGTAGCTATAGGGTTAAACATGTATTTAGTCAGTGGCGAGTTTAGCTTCTTTTTGCAGGTGCTCAAGCACCCTTAAATTTGATCTCAGCAACCCTGAAATTTTGGAATAAATATGGAGTAAATGATGATACTCTTAAGCAGGCCTGTAAAATCTATGTTTTTTTGTTGTTGCACGAGTCGGATCCTCGATACCACCTGTCAGTCAGTCCAGTAGCTAGCTAGTGTGTCTGTATTGTGCACCACAATACAGTTGTCAGCAGTTGTCGATTGGGGGTGGAAGGGTAGTGTGTGGGTGCATGAGAGAAGTGGAGCGCGCTCTATTCACACAAGGAGAGCTGTTGGTCAGGTTACTTCTTGTTGCTCTCTAAAATAGTTATTGAATCAAGTGTTTACTTATGTAGGTAAACACAGATGTTTAACAACCCATTAAAATAAACCATAATGTAGAATATTCTGGTGTATTTTACACATTCCAGTGTTCCCCCTGCCAACGTTGCAAATACTTCTGACACCAATGGCCACTGCGTTGTTCAAGCCAAGAGCCATTGTCATAACTGGGGGCTGAGCACCCCTAAAGGTCGGATTCTAGAATCGCCCCTGTATTTATTTTCATCTGTTTTTTTCCTTTTTCTGTTTGCGAAAAATCCAAATAAACAAACAAGCTGTTGTGTTGTTCCGCATTACAAAACAGGGTTAGTGGTTTAGCAAAATAACTTGTGGTTTGTCTGGATTTTACTATGATAAGCTTGTTTATATAAAGGTTTGATGTTTGATCTAATTTGAATATGTATAACAAAATCCTTTTTTATACTTTATATTTTGATTAATTACTAACAAACAGAAAGGCTGTGAAAACAGAATACATGTACTTAATAAAAACGTAACTAATATTTAAAAATGAGCTGAAAATGGTTTGGCCAGCTTCTAAAATATATAAAAAGGTTTTGTCATGTGCATCACCTCATTTATATTTTCAACCATTTTGATAATAATAAAATAATTTATTTATTCAACTAAAACATTAATGATTCAGTTTGATCAGTAAATAGTCCTGG
The DNA here is from genome assembly GCA_032273985.1 of Hypsolebias coamazonicus. Classification (NCBI taxonomy): domain Eukaryota; kingdom Metazoa; phylum Chordata; class Actinopteri; order Cyprinodontiformes; family Rivulidae; genus Hypsolebias; species Hypsolebias coamazonicus. The sequence goes on along the minus strand of JAVCKU010000042.1, from coordinate 9,818,157 downwards.
CTGGTTTTAATGTGTTTGCTCAGCTGCAGGTGCAGATGATGTGTCTCATCCCAATCAGCTGCAGATTCCTCTCTTTTTTACAGGAGGATGCAGATGTGTGGCTCCCAGCACTAATTTTTCACTCTGCCGTGCATTTTACAATGTTTGCTTTTAGCAATAACACCCGCGTGCGCTGGAGGCTATCAGTTAGTATTTTTTTATTTTAATTATCGTGGTCTATTTTCAGTGTTTTGTGATTCTTGTGTTCAGTTCTGTTGCTTGTGTTTTGCTTCGTTTCCCTCGGGCCCAGTTTACATGAGAAATGTGTTTTATTAACTTTTTTTTGGTGCGAATAAACAAAAATAGAATCCGTTTACGTGGTAACATTTGGCTTTGTAGGGTTGCCTGATAGAAAATGATTAACTATTGTAGCCTACTGTTGCTTTAAAATGAAAGTATTTTGACCCAAACTGTCATCTGTGCTGAGTGAGGGTGTTGTAAGAAGAGGTGTGTGTTTTGTTTGGTGAAACTGTGCATGGAAAAGGAGGGACAAACAATTAATTATGTTTATCTGGCAACCCTGCAGGGCTCAGCCGCATGCACTGAGCATGCAGCATCAGCATGATTACAGTTAGATCCAAACTGGAGAATACTTACATCCCTAATGCAAATCAAATATCCAAGATGGCGGCCTCAGCTAAAAGGGAAAACATATGATAACTCTGTCGTTTTCAGCTCTTTTCAGCTGAAATTTGTTGTCTGAGAACAATCACTAATGGTCTCTGACTGATAATCAAAAATCCAAGATGGCCACCTGAGTTAAAAAGGAAAAATACTGTAAATCAGCAGTTTAGAGATATTAAGCTGAAATTTGGTGTGTTGTGGGAGTGGTGGCGCAGAGCTTAGAGAAGCTGGTTCAACTCCTGGTGCCAACAACATCAAAATGTGGGTGGGGTGGCTGAAGCACCCACACCTGCCTCCACCCTCATTTACCCCACTCTGGGCCCTTGAGCAAGGCTCTTAACTCCCACCATCTGCTCCCCCTGGTGCCCTAGATGGCAGCTCTCTGCTCCACTGTGGTTGTGTCAGGAAGGACATCCAGCGTAAAACTAATTGCCCAATCTTTGTACGACTTCTTTCGATGTGGAGACCCCTGAAGAAGGGAGCAGCCGAAAGAACAAGAAAAATAATCTATTGAATAAATAAACGAGTGTAACTTCAGCCACGGTAAACTGCAGCTAACAGAGGTAGCTTTTAGTTTGCTGACCCAGTATATCAGCAGACGGTTGTCTTGGACCTAAATGTATTTTTCTACTTTCTCCATTTTAAATTTAGATGTTTCCTGATCTTGACCTTTAAGCTAACAGGACAGATGCTAGCTGCTGTAGCTGGTTGTGCCGTAAAGTGACCTTCTCAGGGCACTCGGTGTGTACGTTTGCACAGTTCCTGTAGTCACTACTGAAAACTACCGTAGACAGATGTTTGTCTTCTTACCATCGTCCTGTTCAGCAGGTGTGAGCGCTGGTTGTGCAGCAGAATACAGCAGCTCTGTGTTTTACTGCTGCACAGTGTAACTTCCTCTGTCCAGTACGAACACAAAGAGAAAGAAGTTTTCTCAAAATGAGCTCCAGCTCCTCCAGGTCCAGCTGCAGGACAGAGTCTCCTGAAAGCTGCACGAACAACAGACCAGTGAGGACGTGGTGGACTTCACCCATCATCACTTTGTCTTTATAACACTAAACTGAGTGTTGCGTACACCTTTCATCACCCCAGCTACAAGGTGAAGTCAAGGTTAACTCCTATACATGTTCTTTCCTGGTCATGGTCATTTCTATAGGTTGCTGTATTGAATTAATAATAAAAATAATATCTTGTTGATGGGTGTTTAATGTTTGGTTTGCAGTACTCTTGTTGTTTTGTTTTTAAGGATCTTATTTGTTTATCTTTCATTCGAGACCTTTGCTTTTTGCAAAGGATTGCACGATGACAATAAAGACACTCTGACTCTGTCCATCCACTCTTAAAGCTGATCAGATCTGTTGCAGCTTGGTGCAAACTTTATTATAAATAAATCATAATTTCATATTTTTTCCACTGTGGTATGTATAATTATCACTTCCTTCTTTTTAACGTTTATTTAAATAAACTGTGTGGGTAATTACATCCATCCATCCATCTTCTTCCACTTGTTCTGAAGTCAGGTCTCAAGGCAGCAGCTTGAGCAGGCTGGTCCAGACCTCTTCCTAAAGTCTCCTCTTCCAGCTCTTCTGGGAGGACTCCAAGGTGTTCCCAGGTCAACTGAGAGACGCACCCAGTGGACCCCCGCATACATCTGTACGAGCATACTGTCCTCAGAGTTCAGCTCTATACTCGAGCATACATTCTTGCGTACATTCTCGCGTTTTCGTGCCAAATTCTTGTCGTCATTTCCTTAATTTTGTCATTTCCTTAATTTCGTCATTTCCTTAATTTCGTCATTTCCTCTATTCTTTCAGTCATGTCTTTGAACGTCCTTGTATTCTTTCGTTGACGTATCATATAAATTTCTACATTTTCTTATCTCCAGCCTCTCTTCGAAATTTGCCTCCATTTTCGTTCACAAAGTGGGAAATGCGGTCTGTGTCGCACAGAAACCAGTTTGACGTGAACACAATTCCGAGCACACAGTTCCGTGCCGTCTATTGCGTGACACCGCGTATGCGTATGCGGTCGTAAAAATGTAGCTTTGCTCGTACATGCCCTGCGGTGGTACGCTCGTACCTCCGCGTATGGACGTACGTGGGAGTATACTGGGGGCTTAAGTTTCTTCAGGGTGTCCTGGGTCTCCTCCCAGTCCACCCCATCTCTGAGGGAGAGTCCAGCTACCCTGCAGAGGAAACTCATTTCAACCTCCTGTATCCACGATCTCATTCTTTCTGTCACTACCCAGAGTTCATGACCATAGGTGAGGGTAGGAACGTAGACTGACCAGCAAACAGAGAGCTCTGCCTTACAGTTCAGCTCCCACTTCACCACAGTGGACCAGTACAGAGTCGACTGTCTAGTCTACTGAATACTGCAGATGCTGCACCAGTCCGTCTGCTGATCTCACGCCCCGTTCTTCCCTCACTCACGAACAAAACACACTGAACACTGATGCTGTAAAATCAGGACTCTGTGTTTTAACAAACTTAGTCATTCATGATGACTGTACAGAACGTCCTAAAATTCTGAACTCATTCATTTGAAGAAGCTCTTTGTCATTTCCTGTCACATCCAGGCGACACCGGATCTCCTGAGAGGTCAGCAGGAGCTTTCACAACAAACACACGAAGAGACCGCCAAACAGATTCTCTTCAGTTACCTTAAAGACGGGTAAGCTGTTCTCACAGTTTTCTTCTTATTCAGTGGTTTTATCTCACCTTTTATGTTTGTGACAGTAAAAACATCACGTGATAATATTTCAAAGTGTTTAATGGGTGTAGTGTTCACAAGAGCCCAGCGTGAAATGAAACAAGACACTGTTCTGTAGAAGCAAATGTTTATTTTCCCTTCTGTCTGCCCACAACTGTTTTAGATTAAATGTAAAGAATGTGCTCTCCTTGCCCTCTCATACAGACCGATTCTTTTCACTTGTTAATAATTTATTTTCTTGCTAGATTTAATTTTCTCACCCTCTGCTTAGTGACGAAGTAAAGTGACCAAATCATAAACTTGTTCAGTAAAGCCCAAAACTGCATGCATGACAAAGAAGACTGCACAAGTTTGACGAGTTAAACTGACTCATCAGCAGTTTTTGGGATAATCTACGAAGGAGAAACAAAGCAACCTGGTCAAACTTTCCTCCTGCAGGACCGTTTTTCATTGCCTGAGCAAAATACACATGGAAAATCTTCCACGCCATGTTTGCAGCCTTCATTCTCTGCTTGACACACACTTAGCTCACAGCAAAGACGTAAAGGAGATCACAGGTGAAATGTAAGATAAAATGCATCGAGTGCCATCAATCCTTTAGGGGTTTGCCTTTATCAGCAAATGTATTCATGTTAAAAAGTAATATTACCTGCTGCTGTTGTTTCCTGGAATGTTTATGCAACAGTGAGTTTGGAGCACCTTTTGTAAAAGTTTTCCTTCAGTTCATGGTTTTACCCTGAGAACAAGTTTTCTGGCTGCCACAGTTCCTGCAGCTGCTACGGGTTTTGCATCGAGCTCAGGAAACTGTTTGGGTGTGTCGGCCGACAGGTCAGGAGTCAGAGGACAAAGGAAAGGAAACACAGATGGAAGTTCAGGGGCTGATACTGAGCTACGTTCCCAAAGCTCAGAACGTTCACCAGCAGAGCTTTTGGAGTTTTAATGAAAATCATCTGCTCGAGGAGGAGAGCACGATGGGGGAGTTCGGCTTTTTGTGTCAGCCCTGAAATTTATCAAGATAATATATGGCCATGTTGTTTAAAAATGTGCAACTCCAGTTTTGTTGATTTCAAATGTTTTGACGTTCGCAAAATGACTAAATGTTCGTCTGAGTCAAGAAAATCCTCCCTTCTGTGGTTTTTCCACATCTGTTGATAAAATCAGAATTAGACGGAGAGTTTTTTTTTTTTACACCAAAGGCACAAATGCAACTTTTAAAACTTAGAAAAAGTTTACATTAATTCATTAATTTTTTAATCAACTATAAATAGTTCAATGTTGAACAATAAAGGTTGAAAATTTTTTGAAGGGGCTGCTTTGTACAAAACAACAGAAAATCTGTGAGTCAAATATTATCTCCTCATTTCAGTTTGTAGTCCGAGAACATTTGCAGCTGAAATGGAACAGTCCCATTTTGTTTTGTTCTTCATAAAACAACAGCATTTAGTAAAAATCCCTCCTATTCATAGGTTTTGTGTTCATTGGCTTACAGTTGGTTGGACGTTATAATGAAGCTGTTTGTGCTGTGAGGTGTCACATCAAAGCAGAATGATCCTTCCTGACCCGCTGTAAGCCGGGATTGGACTACTTTGTTCTCAGAACAGACTTGATTTTTTTTTTTCAACCCATGTTCACAGAACACAGAGAGAAGTGTTTCCAAACTTTATTTTAACCAGAATGTTAACATTTTGTCTACAGAAGCAACGATAATGACGAAACGACGAAGAAAAAGGTCAACCTTGTGTTTGAGAAGATTCAGACACTGAAGTCTCGAGCCACAGCAAGCGCACAAAGCGACAGCAAAGTGAGTACCGTAAGTTTTGGCCTATAAGTTGATTTTTTTTTTGTTGTTGCATAATTTGCGACTTATATGCCGAAGCGACTTATTTGTGATTTTTTTTTTCCATATTTATATTTTGAGGCCGTTTTCATCAATTCTGACTGAAACTATTAAACACTACCATTTTCAGCCACTAGATGGCACTTGAATAGTATGGCATGTCGTTATGTCACATAATGGGTAAAAGTGGCTGTTAATGACACAATCGGCTTGTCATAGTCTGACACCTTCGTCCAGCTCGCCTGGGGCAACCGTCAAATCAGCTTCATTTTGCTGCACCACCCCGGAGAAATGAAGCTGATTTGACCATTGAAGTGCATTTATTAAGGAAAAGTTCAACTGAGACACACCTTTACTATAATTTTGAGCAAACAAATAATTATTTTTAAGTGTTACTCTTGTTAAATGTTTGTTAAAATCCACCCGTGCACGCTCCCGCAGTCGCCATTTGGCAGCCAATCGATTTTTGGCACAACACCAGCCCATATTTCAGGGTTGCCAGCGGTGATGCATAATAGATGTGACTTATATGGCGACGCAACTTATGTATGGATTGTTCCACGTTATCAGACATATTTGGACTGATGTGCCTTATAAGGCGGTGCAACATGTATGGCAGAAAATACGGTATTTATTTTCTTCAGAGGTGCATACAGATTGCTTTATTCTGTTTATGCCAGCTACACGTCTAAAGAACATGTTTAGCTTCAGCTGTTCTGCAGAAAATGACTGATGAGTTTGAGATAAGCTTCCAGCAGAGCAGCTCAGCTGACTCAGATTGGTTCGTTTTAAGGCGAGCTTGTTTACGCAGAAAATTTTCAGCTGACTAATTGACTATCAGTTGAATTTCTAAAAACTGACTCATATATGTCCTTTTATTTAATTTACAATGTATTAAGAAAAATCTACCAGCTCTAAACCCAATAAATGTCTTTATTTCAGTCATTGGACCTTGCTGCACAAACCAAAGAACTTCAGGAGCAAAACGCTGAACTAGAAAAAGAGATCTTGGAGCTGAAGAGACAGCTGGACGAACAAATAACGGTAGCATCAGTAAAACTGCAGGTGTACATCTGATGCCAGTCTGCTTATGTGGGCATCTCACATTATTGCTGAACTTGTTCAGGAGCATCATCCTTTAATCATAGTGTTGCTTGAAAAACCTCTTGTTCAAAGAAATATTTTGAGACTGGTGTTTGGCTGTAGAGATGGCACAGCTTCATATAAATGGACGTTTATACAGACAGATTGTTAAAAGAACCATGAAAACCTTCTTACCTAACTGCTTAACATGGATGTAAACATAAATAAAACCTTTTTTTTCTGTCAGAAGAGTCAGGCTGACAGGAGGACAGCAGCAGGTCTGAAGGAGCTGCAGCAGGAGCTGCAGCGCAGCCAGGACGAGTGCAAGCGCTTGAAAGACAAACTAACAAAGACAGAGGTCAACCTGCAGACTACAGTGGAGGAGTAAGTGGAGTCACACTTTTGGACTAGTCATTAATGATTAACCAACTAGTTTAACGTTTTGCTTTTAACCGTTTTGTCAGTGCAAGTGTTTTACTCCTATTTTCTTCAGCTGTGTTGCTTCGAGCTAAAAACACTCACACTGGACTGTTTGCTCCAGTAAACAACTGAAACGTTGGAAAACTGGTGAACTGTGTTTTATTGCTGCCCTTTTGACCTCGACTGACCTTTTAAAGGATTCTGCACAAAGGGAGGTCGGCTCAGCATGCACCTCCCAGACTCGGGGCCTCCTCGTTTGCTTGAGTCTCTATATTAACACGCTTATCACGACTGCTTCAATATTCATTGATAAAACCATCAATTCTGCTCCAGTTCTACTTTTTTTAATACAAATCCAACACATCCGACAGATTTTTAGATTGATATTTACTGATTGTTTCATTAGAGCGTCACAAAATATCTAAATTTAATAGTTTGATATTATGAAACTGATATTTTGAGTGCTGTGTTCAAAAATATTACAGTTGCCTGTTTTCTTGTGCAGTCCAACTGGTTTTGTGTGCAGCTTCACATGTTCCAAGAAAAAACTGAGGTGAACCTAAAGTCAGTGTTTTCTATGAAAGTCAACAAGAGGTAGACGATCCACATGACTGTGAGAATTTCTTTAGTGTCTCACATCAGTTACCACTCCCACCATTTTGACCACCATCTTGACATTATGACCATTTTGACCACCAGTTTGACTTTATGACCATTTTGACCACCAGCTTGACATTATGACCATTTTGACCACCAGATTGACACTATGACCATTTTGACCACCAGTTTGACTTTATGACCATTTTGACCACCAGTTTGACTTTATGACCATTTTGACCACCAGTTTGACATTATGACCATTTTGACCACCAGTTTGACATTATGACCATTTTGACCACCAGCTTGACATTATGTTCATGTTTTAGGTTTAGCCTCTGTAGGGTCCTGTTCCAAACTAGCCCAGGTGCATCCACCGATATGTGCGAGTTTAGGTGCAGCTGTGCCTAAATGCTGTGTGAAGAGAACCTGTACTGTTGTCAGACATGTTTTTTTTTTTTTTTCCTTGTTAGGCTTTTCCAGGTAAAGATGGAGAGAGAGCAGTACCAGACGGAGATTCGAGACATGCAGGATCAGCTGTCAGAGATGCATGATGAGCTGGACTCAGCCAAGAGATCAACTGCTGATGAAGAGAAGGACATCTTAATGACGGTAAGCTGCAGCGTTATAAACGTTTTAAATGTTGCTGTAGACAACAACAAGGTGCTCTCAAGTCTGTATCTGTTGAACCTGCTGAAGCCAACTTCACACTTGAAGGATGTTTATTTGATTTTGATATATAAAGATTAAATAATACTCCCCCAGCTGCTTGTTAGACACCTTCAACAGCTCAAATGTGCTGCACCAGCACGTCATTTTGAGTGTTTGTGTTTTTACTCTGCAAAATACAACAATCAAAACAAACCTTTGTTGGTTTGTCCTATTGACTACAGACTGGCAACAATACGACAGAAAAAATCTGCGACTACAAATCTGAATGTCCAGAAAACATTCAGATTTCGGTGAAGCTGCAACAGAAATGTTGTTTTTTAACATTCACAGCGACGTGAGATATTCTCTGCTTATACTGATTGTAGTTTGTCTTTGAAATGACATGCATGACATCAAGCTTTAAACATTGTATCATCAGCTCACAATGGGATAAATGCAGTCTAGGAATATAAAAATGTTGATATTAAAGACAAAAAGTCTTTTTGTACCTTTGGCTTCACAAATGTTTAACTAAACTTAAAAAATGCAACAATCTGCCAAACTCTTGTCTTTTAAAAAAAAAACTTGAACAAAGGTAAAACATCATCTATCATGTCTCTATTTTTTTCAGGACATGATGCAACTCAAGGTGGAGATGCAAGAAGTTCTCCTGGCTAAGGAGGAACAAGAGGAGTTGCTGAGGAGGCGAGAAAGGGAGCTGGCAGCTCTTAAAGGAGCCTTGAAGGAGGAAGTTTCAGCTCATGATCAGGAGGTGGACAAGATGAAGGAGCAGTACGAGAAGGAAATTAGCAGACTGCAGACATCTTTGGAGGACGCCAAGCAGGTAATCATCCTGTTTGAGTCCCAGACTCTTCTCCTTCAACCGCTCTTCCTGTTTGACCTCCTTCGCCTCCTCCTCATGTTGCAGTTCTCCTCCCCACTCTGGGAGGGCAGGATGCCAGAGAAATGTGGAGATAAGCTCATTATCAGGAGAGTGGCGTGTGTTTGTCATCACAGCTTGTGTTACGCTTTGAAGTAACTTTATTTGAACCTTTTTACATGTTTCACATGTGAACATCAAACTACGGAGACACGTGGAGACGTTGCTTCCAAAGTGACGTGAGTTGTTTACATCAGTGCACGATGGTTTCTGGGGGCCGCCCTGTCCCTCGACATGAACTTTCTTGTCTTGGACCACTTTGTCTGTGGCTGCCTGCCTGGGAGGAGTCGACGAGGGACAGGACGGCCTCCAGAAACCATCTTGGCTCCA
>JAVCKU010000042.1:9718750-9737923 GCA_032273985.1 Hypsolebias coamazonicus | reverse complement strand
TACATCTCCTCCTACATGTCTCTGCATGAGTGCAGCTACAGCGTGCGCTCTCAGGACATGATTACCTGCAGTGTTCCATCAGTGAGGACTGAGCATGGCAAAAGGGCCTTCTCCTACTCTGCTTCTGCTTCCTGGAATATCTTACAAATGATCTGAAGCTCTCGACCTTGACTTCTCTAAATGGCTTTAAGAATCTGTTGGTATCCTGGCAAAAACCAATGCAGAAATGTTCCTGTTTTTGGTTTTCTACATTTGTATGTTTTGCTACTTTGACATCTTTGTTTTAACTTGTTAAAAAAATAAAATCTGTATGCCTCTCTTATGTTTGTCTATTGTTGATTGTCCAATGAAAATTTACTGTTGCTGTTGTCATCATTCTTAGTTTGTAGCCAGGTCTCTCTTGTAAATGAGTCCTCCAGGCTCAGTTGGATTAACCTGCCTAAATAAAGGTTGAATGCATGAATGTTAGCAACATGCATTAAGAGTAAAAGTTTAAAGGACCATCAGAACATCTGAAGACCCAAAGCTCCTGCAGGAGCAGAACTGGATCATGGTTCTCTGAAGGATCATTTCTCCTCCCACACCCTCCATAAAACTCTCATTTCATCTCCATCTGTCTGCAGAAAATTGTGCACGTGGAGGACATTTAAATCCTGTTACACCTTAGTAATGACACACCAGATATTATCCGTTTTACGATCGTATGATCTTGTATTAAATTATGGCTCGCAGCTGCGTCTCTGCAGAAACAAAGATAAAACTCTCAAAACCAGTTTGGGGTTCAATCTGAAAAATGCTGTTAATTGTGACAGTTAAAAAAAAATCTTAATCTAGACTTCATTTATCCCACCTCATCATATTATTGGATGCCGCTCTATGAAACTGATTTAGTCACAGACTAGTCACCTTAAAAAATGGTCATGATTCAGTCAGCTTTACAGGAATTAAGCTAAAGTTTGGTGTGGTAGTAGCTGAGAGTCATTCACAACACTGTCTGAGCGCAGATCTGTTTTTAAAACATTGTCTATTTGTTTCTTACTAAATATTCACAACCAAAACCTCAAATTGTTTTACTGTATGTGACAGACCAACACAAAATAGTGTACAGTATAACTGTTTGGTTGATGAAATGTGATACATGGGTTTTAAAATTTTCACAAATAAAATCTGAAAACTGTGATGTGCATTAATATTTACTCCCTTAACGCTGATTCACCGACATCCAGAGAAACATATGTACTGTCTTTTGGAATAATCAGGACATGTGTGTAATTTACCCTCAGTTTGAATCCAGCCATTCTGTGAAAGACTGGGGTTTGTTACAAAATATCAGTGATCAAACAGCATCATGAAGAACACACCGGACAAGCCGAGGATAAAGTTGTTGAGGAATTTAAAGCAGGTTCTAAAACAAAATCCAAACTTTGAACATTTCATTGTTCAATCCATCAATTGAACATAGATAAAGTACAGTTCACACCTATGAAGAAGTCCACCTGGACAAGCTGGAGACAGAGAGAAGACACAGTTGTCCACCTAGACAGGCTGGAAAATTAAAAAAGATCAGAACAAAAGCTAAAATTAGCAAAGTTGCAAACAGCTAAACTTAGCAAATCAATATCTTAAAGCTAAAAATTAGAAAAACACCAGCTAAAAACAGCAGCTAAAGCCTTATTCTAAAGCTACAAAAAATTGAAACACATTTACTCAAGTGTTTCATGGATTTGTAACTGCTGCTCCTCCATTTCAGCAAAGTAAAAATGCAATTAAACAAAGTTAATTGTTTCAGTATGTACAAAAGTTACAAAAATAAAAGTCTCAGCCAAAATGTCCTGAATAAGCTGAATGTTTGATAGGCGAACAGATAAAGTCGTTGAAGTAGGCCGAAGGAGTTGAGAGAAAAATATTTGATGCTTTTCAAGAGGTCATGTGACATCATGAATGTGGGCGGGGCTTAAAGTGCCACACCCAGAGTGACCCTGGCTCCAAAAATACATCATGGCATCACTTAAGACAAAGGAAAAAGACTGAGCTGTTTTGTCCATCTTTATTTACTTTATTAGTTTTCACACAAACTATGGAAAGAATGATGCTGCGAATAAACCTTGTCCTCTTTAAACGTCAAATATAAGACAAATCCATATTTTAACATAACAATAAAGACTGAAGTCAACTGTCCAGGTGTCCCAGCTGAGAGGACAGGTTTCTGCTCTAAAACATAAAGTTGTGTTTGCATCATCGGACACTGAGGAATCCACAAAAATAAACACGAGAGAGGACTTATCCTTTAATGACTCAAAGGTCAGGCCAAACAAAAGAACAAAAGTGGCATTTAGCAGTTTAGGAGTATTAAAGGACAACAGATGGCTGCGGTGCATGCTGGGAGTTGAAGTTCAGGAGCATGTCAGCTCCCAGGGCTCAGCTTTGGATCCAGAAGGACATTTTCCACCAAAAAACAAAAAAACAATTTGATGTCAGCCTTGATGGATCAATGAGAGATAAATGAAAAATGAGAGACAAACTCTTTTTTTTTTCCAGCCAGCAATAGCCAAATAAATAAATAAAATTAAACACCAACAACAACAGGAGGAGAGGAGCATTGGGTATATCCCTGGGTCGACCCTTGCAGGCAGGACTCTGTGTTTTTATGACCCTAGGCAGAAATGGTGATTGGGAACTGCGTTTACTTTGTGGACTTGAGAGTCCAACTCCTCTGATCCCTTTAGCTCCTCTGTAAGACCTAGTCCAATGTTCCAGGAGAAAACAAACCTTTCATTATAGATAAAGTGGTTTTTAATGCCACACTATATGGAAAGACTAATATTTATTTTAAGTTTCTTTGCCATTTGAAGTTTTTTTAAACTCAAACATTACAAACAGAGAAACAAAAGCTCTACACAGTCTTACAAATCAGAACAAAACCAAACAAACAAGGATCCAGTTTGACACTGATGTAGAGGGAAAAACACAAAAAACCAAAAGAGGAGACGAGGAGTGAAAATCTGTTTCAGACAGAAGGAGGTGAAAACCAGCAGGAGGCTTCCGATTTTGCCTGTCCTCCCCCTGGATCCTAAACCATCCTGACATTTGAGCCTTTTGTGGAAATGTTCCTGTGTGAGAAGAAGATGGAGAGTTGCAGCAGACGCCATGCAGAACATGGCAGGCTGGAATAAAGCAGCTTTCAGGGCCCATTAGAGCCGACAGCAAACAGCAGAAACAGGCGTCCAATCAGACTTCCATCTCTGCAGGTTGAGTGGGAACCGACAGCAGCTCCCCCTGAGATGCACCGCGTATTATCCAAACACCAACCTCCTCCTCCTCCTGTTCTTCCTCCTCTCTGATGCGCACGATTACTCCGACACCTGTGCCTAACATGTGGAACTTAATGTCTTTTCATTTGCCATTTGTTTCCTCTTAAACAAGGTGTAGGGTCCTCGATGAGTTCATCTGCTGGGAGCTCAACACCAGCTGGAGTTTTACATAAAATCTGCCTTTAAACACCCCCCATCACTACCCTCTTCCTCCCCGCATACAGACAGAAGCATCAAGCACCGTTTGTACATGTGGGTTCAGCAGCAGGTTCATCAAAAAAGCTCAAATTACATATAAAGTCAGCCACATGGTCCCAACTGTCAAGTTTAAATTTTACCTATTAAAAGAATAAAATTATATTTGATAATTGAAAAAACTAAAAGTATAATTTGTAGTCACAATTTTTTTTTCAAACGCTGGCGCACCCCAAGGCTCTGTGTGTGGTCCTTTCTTTTATAAATGACTTTTACCAAATTTGTCCTAATTTAACTTTTCAGATGTATGACAGAGACTCTGTTATGGATGTACGTGCATGTCAGCAACATCCAGGACTAGCTCTTAAACTCACGTTCACATTTTAGGATTAATAAAACTGAGTGTATGTTTGTTCCAAGGGCTGTAAAGAGAGGTAGACCCTGGTGTTATGATAGCTTGGAGAAGATTCTTAGTCAAACAGAAGTTTAGAAATTTGAGTTTAATAATAAATAAAACACACAATTATAACTCAAGATAAGTCCTGTTAAAAAAAAACTCCACCTACTTTTTGTTTTATGTATTAGAATCAAATAAAACTAACCTGGTCTTTATCAGGTTTGACCTTCTCATTTATCAAACACGCAAAACACCCAACGTAATACATCATGTACTTATTTATTATGGGATGTCACTGTAGACTGTGTCATGTGGCTATCGAGAAAATGTGTATTTCATGCATTCATCATGCGTCATCAATCTTAATATAGATTTAGACTTTATAACCTGTACTTCTTCCTAACTGTGGCTGTAAATGATAAACTGCTCTATCACTCTTACTGTGATCGGTTAGTGAGGAACAAAAAGAAATGGTTTAACTATTCTCAAGGTTTGATTGATATTATTTTATTATTTTTATTATTAGAAAGTTTATTCATTAAAAAAATTATATATACAATAAGAAATACAATCACAAATAAAATGAACGGCAGCAGAAAGAAGAAAAAAAATCTTATATCTGCCTCTTTTTTCTCCAAAAAAATTAATTCAAACAATAATAATCTTCAAATAACAAAAACAAAACAAATACCTCCTCTTGAGCAACGATTCATACAAATACACATTAAACTATTTCATATTTTTTTAACAAATCATCTTTGATCATTCTCTTAAACATACACATTGATCTGGCATTTTTAACATCCCTCTCCAGATTATTCCATAATCTTAATTCCATGATATGATGTGGTGACGTGTCTTTAAAAGCAGAGTCCTTGACTCAGATCCACTCCTTCCTTGTCTGGGTGGAGCTTCTGATGACATGTCAGACATGGAGGGGAGGGATGTGAGGGCTGGAGGTTATTCTTTAAAACTTACTTTTCTGCTCTATGATGTTAGAACAGATCAGCGTTTTAGATGGATGAGGGCATTGATAAGTGCATGATCCTGTAAGTGCACTGATCGTCTGTGATTGTTGGCTGTTCTCCAAAGCTTTGAAATAAATCTCAAAGAAGCGTGCGTCTGATCTTTTTGTAAGTCAGAATTTTCCATGACCTGTGCTATCACTTGACCGTCACGTGACCTGTGATGTCACTGTAGACTGTGTCATGTGATTCACGATGCAACCATAAACTGGTCAAAATACTTCAAAAAAACCTTAAAGTGATCCTTTTGGTGCTGTTAGCTGTTAGCTTGCATTTTGCTACTTTAGGCTTTTTGCCAGTATTTTGCTTCTTTTGAATTTCAGCCTGTGTTTTTCACCAATTAGCTTTTAGCTCATTTTTAGCATTCTGCTTCGTTTAGCTTTTTACAACAGCTTCAGCTTGTTCAGCAAATTTCTCAGACTTCTCACTGTTTTCACATCAATGTGGTTTCTCTCTTAGCCTCGTCCTCCTCTGATCTCTCTTCATTAATCCCTCCTTCCTCCTCCCCTCGTTCTCTCATTTGCCTTCTTTCCGTTTTTAAATCACTCAGATTTTCTCCTCCTTGTTGCGTTTACTCTTTACAGTTCTCTGCCCTCCCTCCTGGCAGATTTTTATATTTCTCTGTATTTCTTTGCCCCCCCCTCCCTCATTCCTCACATTTATATTTTCCCCTCTCCTTCTCCTCCTCATCCCACCATCGCTCTTCACAAACACGCCTGTAACCATGCCCTTTCCCTCTTCAAACTAATTACCTCGGCTACCTTGTACCCGCCGCCCCGCGGGACCCCAACAACTGTCAGACCAGTATTATTTTTGAAATTTAAACAATCATCTTACGTGCGCCGCTGCTAAGATCCTGGCCTTTTCGGCAGCTTCGACCTTCAGTAATTAATACCCCAGGGCCCATTATTGGCAAAGCCTTTATCCTCTGGGCCGAGGAGCCTCTAACCCGCTAATTACGGCCAAGCAGCTAATCTTCCAGCCGGCTGATTGACAGCTACACCTATTCTACTAATTGCCTGTTGCAGACAACACCTGGTGAACCGCAGCGCCGGGGGACGGTGCCGGGCTCCGGCAACGCCTGCGGCTCCTGGGGGAGGCCAAACAAGTGAGGGGGGGTTCTGAGAGGGAGGCTTTGTGTTGTGTTTGTGTGCAGGAGGAGGAAGAGGAGGAGACGGTGAAGGACGGGAAGCTGCGTGTTGATGTCTGTCTGTGTGCAACATGTTTGTGATGAAACAGGAAAACACAGCAGGAGGAGGTGAAGTCATGAGAGTCCATCAGTGTCTCTCTGTGGACACTTCGTCCAATCAGAACCACAGTCCTGCTATAGAGACAACATGGTGGCCTCACACACTGAACAGCTGACTCAGCATATCAATTAAAATTTTTGAAGGAATGCATGTCGCCCGGCAGAGTTTCAAAGGAAGAAGTCGTGTCGAGCTCAGGGTATGTGTTGGGGATGACTCTCAACTACTACCAGATGAGCTCCACATCTGTAAAACTCATTCAGGTATAAATATTTAATTACCATATTTACTGAAAATGATTGGCTGTAGTGGCCATCTTGAATGGAGCTGACAACAGAGAAGAAACCGAAGTTGGGGGACAAAAGGACACAAATCTGAGACAATCGGACTGCTGCAGTTTGTGAAAACATCTGGAATTTAGGAGCTGGACTGCACATCTGTGCCAAATACTTTGTGCTGAGGTCAAGATCAGGATTTTAAGATACTGTATCTATCGCCGACCACCAAAGGGAATGATATAATGATTTTGTTTTTTCATCCTTTATTTAGACAGATTAATCCCATTGAGCCTCGGGGACTCATTTACAAGAGAGACCTGAATGATGAAGGATGAAGCAGGTAAAGATCATGGCTGGTTGGTTGGTTCAGATCAGTCAAGTATGTCAGTAAAAAATACATTTAGTGCATTAAAACATGCAGCTGAAACTGTGAGTGTCAAACAATGTGAGAACATTATCAGTGTATTAAAAGACCCAGTTCACATTTCTCCTGTGGCAGCTGAGGTAAAGTGTGTGGTGATCTGAAATTCATAAAAGCTGTTTATATTCCTGCTTTTCTTATCTGTCGGTGCAGAACATGTATAACAAACTGGACCGTGACCAATAAGGGATTTATCAAACTCTTAACATTTAAGCTGCACATGGTCCTGATCCACTCGTTTAAATATCGGCCTCAGCTGCCACTGGATCAGCTGATGGATCCTGGAGAGAACCGGCGTCTGCGAAACATTTTGCACATTAAATGAGCAGAAACGAAGGTCAAACAGCGACATCTTCGCTTTCATAAGCTCTGATGGTTTTTAATCCTGACATAATATTTAGAAAATATGTATCTTTTCCATACAGAAACAAAAATCAAGTGCTGAACCTGTAAAAAATAAATAAATAAAAAAGTGCATTACATCAACTCATGATATTCTGATTTCACGACTGTTGATTAAAGGAAACTTTAGCTGCCCAACATGATGACAGTCAGAACAGGCCCGGAGCGGATGTAATCAAAACGTGAATATCCTCAGGTTGAGGAAGAGAATCTTGAAAGCGCTTTTGTTCTGGATTTAATGAGGTTGCACAGGTGCTGCTCCTGTAAGACGGAGCTTTCTGAGTTTCATTTTGCAGGACCTTTTTTAATCTTTCTTCATCTCACAGCAGGTGCTCTGCCGCCCCACAGATCATCATCTGTGCACAACTAAAACTGATGCCTCTAAGGTCTGATGCATGCTGGGAAAAAGTAGTGAGCGTGACATGACTCAGCTGGGAAATGCGTCTTTGTTCTGTTGATAGAACCACTACAAAGCCAGATTGGTTTCTGATGTAGTTGTCTTTTTTTGTTCCTCAGACACTGAGCTACGTCTCATCAGCGTGGAGAATTTTAATCTTTTTATATTTTGTGGTCCAGTTTTTCTTTTGTTTGTTCTTGAAAATCCAATCTGAGATGAAAAATGTTCAGAGATGTCAAAGCAAACACACGTTTTTAATTTTACTTGGCCTCTACTTTCAGAGTCACGTGATCATTTTAATGTGATGAAAACCGGTCAGTGAGTTTGAGCTAAAAACTACAAAGCCTAGAACTAAATATACTGAAGGAGCAAACAAACAAACAAACAAACAAACAAACAAGATGCAGAACAGGTGGGATGATTGGCTGATTGTGATCAGGTGTGAGCGCAGAGCAGAACAACATCAACAAACTAAAGAAAAGCAACAGACGCCAAAATGACACAATCAAAACCCAAAACACTGAAAATCACAAGATTACAATTTGATCTGAAATTTATCGTCACTAGAGCAATATTTATTGTACTGATGTGAAATAAACCGTGCAGCTTCGGTGAAACAAA
This sequence comes from Hypsolebias coamazonicus, assembly GCA_032273985.1. Lineage (NCBI taxonomy): Eukaryota > Metazoa > Chordata > Actinopteri > Cyprinodontiformes > Rivulidae > Hypsolebias > Hypsolebias coamazonicus. Next base: position 9,729,629 of record JAVCKU010000042.1, on the reverse strand, counting down.
GAGACACGACTGCTCCTGCACTTGGTGTTCTGGTGTTCAGGGATCTGGTACCTTTGGCAGCGCTCGAGGTGCAGCACTGGTCGCTCGCCCATCGCTCCAACACACAGACACACTCACTCCTCACATCAGCTCAGAACCTCGTATTAAACCTGACGTGCGTTCTTTTGGACTGTGGGAGAAAAGCTGAGCATCCAGTGAAAACCGGAGCATGCACGAGGAGAACAGACCACAGAAGAGTTTCGAACTCAGCACCTTCCTGCCGTGAGGCGACAGCGGTGACCGCATCACCACGCAGCTCATTCTTATTGTTCATTGCAAAATATCAAAAGCACATTTAGCAGAGTATTCCTTTTAAAAAAATAGATTCATGTGCATTTTATTTGGTTTCAATCTGATTTAACACCTTTTTAATCGATCTTGCTCAATATTTTAATTCATAATTTGTGATGTTGTGATGTGCTCTCACAGTCATTAAAGTAAAAAAAAAAGAAAAAAGTGTGTTTATGCTGTTAAAGGTTACAAAAGCAGACTTTCACGCACAAACATGGAAAGTCAGAAATATGTGTCAACCTAATTTATAGCATCAACCTGGGTCGGAAAATCTAACCAGTAAAAAACTTGCAAACTTTTAACTCTTTGCCTTCCTTTTTACAGTAATTTGAATTACATCATCAATTTGCGTTTCTATTATAAAACTAAATTATATGAGACAAAATAAATAAAAGATAAAAAACGGCCACTATAGCCAGTGTATCTCTTGTGCTGGTCCCAAGCCCAGGTAGATGGTGATGGTTGTGTCAGGAAGAGCATCTTATGTAAAATCTTTTCCCAACACTATAATGCAAGTTCATCAAGGCAAAACCATACCGGATCGGTCGAGGTCCGGGTTAACAACAACCGCCACCGGTGCTGCTGACAAACAGGGTGCTGGTGGAAATTGTGCTAATGCTTATCGAGGACCATGAGGAGGGAAATGCATGGACAAAAAGACAGGAGACGGAACTGGAAGTGGCAGGAATGAAGATGTGGAGGAATGAGATCATCAGAGGTACAGCACAGGTTGAACAACTGGGAGATGAAGTTAGAGAGGACACACTGAGATGGTTTGGACACGTTAATGGACTGTACTTATACAGAGTCTGTCTTTCTTATCAAGATACTCAAAGCGGTTTACACTACAATCTGTGCCCTCATTTACCCATTCATACTGTATCTAGAACAATCAGTGCTTCATCACATTCATACACCGATGGGACACACATCGGAGGCAACGAGGGGTTCAGTGTCTTGCTCAGGGACACTTAGGCATGTGTGAGCATGACAGTGAGTATATAGGTTGAAGGATGTTAGAAATGCAGCTGCCAGGAAAAAGACAAAGAATATATGGATGCAGTTAGAGAGGACATGGAGGTAGTTGGAGTGAGGACAGAGTGAGACGGAGGAGGATGACTCAAGAAGAAGAAGATGTGAGACCAAAAAAAAAAAATCTTTCCACAAAAAGTGTTGATTTGTGTTAAAAGTAAAAAAGCAACATCCTAAATAAAAGATATACTTCTAGAGGCTATATTTTTAAACAAAACCCCAGTATCCAGAACGTTGTGAGGAACGTGGAACATGCACCCTCAGTCTCACCCTCTTTAATCCCTGTGGGCATCCAGTTCCCCTCCGGCCTCTCTGGAGCGGCGCTCATCACCACGCTGCCGCCAACGTATAACAGGCTACCTCATAGGGGTTTTGGACTCAAGGTGCAAGGTAATTGTGATGTTATGCTTTCCAAGTATGATAAAAACCATGGCAGACCCTCTGAGCTCCCACTTTACGTAAAGATGCATTTCTAGCGAGGCTGGTTCGTGCTTGGAACAGCTCGAGACCATAAACAAGCCGTCCAACAAGTTTCATTTACTGCGCACGCCAAACGCCTCCAAAACTATTATTTTCAGTTTTGGTTTGTTTGTAGGGTTTCAGAGGAAAACTTCCTTTAAGTTTAGTTAAAGTGACAGTTTTCCTTATTTACCTTTCAGAGATGTAAAAATGTAATTCGGGTGTTTCTTGTTTTGACAAGCAATTGATGGTAACTGTGAAAGCTCATGATTTTACAAATGATAAAATAATTCATCATTTTCTCATTATTCAACAGATGCTCCCTCTTTGAGGCTGGCCCACAAAAGGTGTAGCTAATAACATTAATGCTGGCAGTTTTTCATTTGGCTGCTCCTCTGCTGGGCCCAGGCCTCCACCATTATGTCTACTGGCTCGCTGTTCGGGCTCACTGGGCCACCGAAATGGGACAGCACCATCATTAATGCTATTAGTTACACCTGACAGGTCGAGCTAACCGCTGTGGGAAATGTCTAAATCAGAGGCTGCGATCCTTCTCCAGTCCATCCGACACATAAACCTGTGCTGCAAACTCACATTTCTTTAAAACTGCCTTAGTTCTCAAGGTGTTCAGAAAAAAAACGTCTAAATATTTAAATTGCTCCGTAGTTGATTGTTATTATATTGTTTTAAATGAAACATGCAGAACTTCAAGAACATCTGGGTTTTGTTAAGATATTTCTTCTGGCATGTTGTCCTCAGAGACTGTAATCAGTTTTTTTTTTTTTTTTTTAAATAAAATATTACATGACTCATTTTATTGCTCCAAGTACTAATTTAAGATGTTATTTTAAATAGCAAACAGCTGGAAAATAATTTCTTACATGACTGAAACACTCTGGAGCTTAAAAATATATGTTGTGATAACTTTGTGAGGATGTGAAAGTGGCCTAAAATAAAGCTTTTGCATTATACACGCTTCTTTTTGACAACCTGTGTGACTTTTATTCAGTATCTTTGACTTTTCTTTTTGTGATTTGTGAAGTTTAAGGAAACTACTTTCTATTTAAGCCCGTGAATTCACAACCAAGAACCTGCAACAGATGTTTACCTGTCTGTTAAAAGCCATTGAAAATGCCATTTCTCTACTAAATGAATATACGAGTGTTTAGAACCAGGCGTGTGGCGAAACGAAACTACGAAACACTGAAATCAACACAAAGAAATGCAAAATACAGAAACACAAGAACTGCTGCCAAAAGTTACACAAACCTATAGCAAAATTAATTGGAAACACAGAAATGGGAAGAAATCAATAAAAAAAGCCAACTAAAACTACGATTAAGACAAACACACATGGCTGAACAAACTGCCTGTTTTTTTTTTTGTTCAAATGCACCGATCGGGTTCACCAGGGTTTCTTGAAATCTGGTCCAACCAACCCAGCTGAGCCCAGTGGTTTTACAAACCTGATTATCAAGTCATAAAACCAACCTGCTCAGCAACTCAGAGCCAGCTTTCTGACTGGACATGTGCCTGTTCATCAAAACCCACGAGGAGCTGGCGTCAGTGGACTCGTCACAACCAGATGAAGAAGGAGCATTAAAACAATTTAAATTATTTAGCTCAGGGTGGAGCAGAGAAACCTCTACAACATGCATGATGGAGGCCCCCAACGACCAGGACCAGACACCCCTGATTTAGCTCTTGGATAAAATCACAATTACCAAGGGCGGCATGGTGGCACAGCTGGCAGAGCTGCCGCCTCTCAGTGGGCAGGTTGCTGGTTTAAATCCCAGCCCGGGACCTTTCTGGGTGGAGTTTGCATGTTCTCTCCGTGCTGTGTGGGTTTTCTGCAGGTATTCCAGTTTCCTCCCACAGACCAAAAACATGCACGTTAGACTGACTGGTGACTCTATTGTCTCTGTGAGTGAGAGATTGAATGGTTGTTTGTCTCATTTGTCTACTGTATATGAGTCTCTGTGATGGGCTGGAGACCTGTCCAGGGTGTCCTCAACATCTTGTACAATGACTGCTGGATATGGGCACCAGTGACCCAATAAAGAAGAATTTAATGAAGCTAACGAATGGATGGAATTTACCAACATGCATTTCATAGAATTTCTGTTTCATAAAATCTACTCAGTCGAGAAAGAAAATGTCTTCCAAAACTATATATTAGGGATGCATGATATTATCGGCATGGTATTGGTATCGGCCGATATTAGCGTTAAATTTCAGTATTGGACATCTTCCATTCCATTACAATAACTCACCGATATAAAAGGCGCTGGTTTTTGCCTGCACAGGCAGCGCAAAGTGATGACTGTCCTTCATGCTCAGGAGTGCAGAGGATCCCACACTGCAGCTGGAACAAGCCTCCACAAGTGAGACAGCATCGCAGCTGACTAATGATAATAACATTGAACACTTTTCACTGAATATAAGTTAAAGTGCCATGCATATCATATGGCTGTTACTGAATATGTCACCAACTCGTACAGCTGTTGCACCATTTTTGTAGCAAATAAGCCCAAATAAGAGGAATATGTTCTGACAAAGGAACGTATATAAAATATTGGTATCAGTTATCATCCAAATAAGTTTTAACATATCGGCATATCTGATATCAGCCAAAAATCCAATGTTGTGCATCTTTACTCATTTTCACGCTTCCAGTGGTTTTGTATGAACCTTTACAACACTGTCACTGGTTATTTACGTGGGGCTTGTTGTCTGGTCTGCAGTCTGTTTCCAGTTCTGCTCTGAATGTCACAAAAAAGAACGTGTTCATCGTAATCAGGCAGATTCGGTCTTTTACGTAAACGATACGGGCAAAAACCTCCTGACGTGAGATGGTGCTTAAACTTGGAATGTTCTCTTTCTGTGCTCATTTGTTGCATCGGGATAAACAAAAGTCAAATTTTTTACTGATTGGAAATCAACTCTTCTTGAAGGATGACTGTTTTTTTTTTCTTCCCTCTTTCTTTTTTACAGTAACTGAATGAATCATGGCAAAACTCCTCGTACTGTGACAGTCCTCCGGAGGATGGACTTCGGTCCGAGCCAGCTTGGTACTACGAGGCCATTCCAACAAACAAAAAACAAACAGCAATAAGGGACCTGGCAAAAGGAGAGCAGCAGCTGTGTCGGCGTCTTTGGCCCAAAGTCCTTTAGAGTATTCTTTAATCCTGACACCTGCAAGCCATTTTATCATGATTTACAGTGGGGGAACGGCTGGCCGGGGGCAGGGACGCCACCAGAGGAACTGTTTTTACAACAAATGATGAAAAACACAGGGCTGCTTTGGTTTGTTGTTCACAAATCTAACATATGGAGTCTAATTTGACGATGAAAGCTTTGACAGAAAGAATCAGTATTTACATTCCCAAGTTCTCATGTCTGAGACAAACAGGATGAGTTAATGAATGGATGTTTCACTCTGTGTGTGTGTGTGTGTGTGTGTGAAGGGGAGAGTGAAACCAACTGAAGACAAATGGGCTGGAGGTTTTGGGACAGGATGGGGAGTTAAATGCTCATCAGTGGATCTCTGTGGGTCTGTATAGTGGCTGAGAGTCACTCAGCTGGTCGTGCATCAAGCCTCAACGTGATGCTTTTGTTCACATCCATTCACTGTCTCGTGTGTCTTTACTGGTGTGTGAGTTCACCACATGCTGAATTACTTGGGATCTGGACGTGCTGAGCGTGTTTTGTGTGTGTAATGGAGCAGCTGTAATTGTCTGTGACAAACATTACACATGTGGTGTGGCGGAATCCAAAATACTGAGTTGTATTTAAACACATTTTGGAATTTCTTTCCAAACGTTTCAAACAGACTGCAAAGACTAGAGAGCCCAAATGAAGGTTGTCTGCTCAGTCATTAAATTGCATTTATAATTCAAATATTCTTTCCCAGATTTCAGTCCTGCCATCTATTAGGTGAGAACATCAAAACATTCATGAGCACTTCACTTAAATAAGTTTCGATCTCTCAGCAAAGTGCAGTTTAGTTCCCGGCTGAATATTTTTAAATCAGGCCTCAGTTAAAGCAGAAGAGTTTGGAGCAAAGAAGAAGTTGAACATGAGATCCTCAAGATGTGCTGGTATCACAACCTGTGGTGCGACCATTCATTCTGACAGATTATCCATAAAACACCACGTCTGCAGCTCTAAAAATATTACAGTTTATTTATAAACTCACAGTGCTCCATATTTAACAAGGCCGTATAATGAACAAATGTTTTTCACTTTCACTGGTTTGGCAAAACAACAACAACAACAAACAAACAAGCCAGTAATAGATTTTTATAAACCTAAACCATGTGCATAAGTGACTTTTCTATAAATGTTTTCGAAACGTTAAAGTTAAATCACATAGTGTTGTCGTATCATTTAATGTCACACTGGTTGTGATTGTCACTGCACGATCTGTTCCAGGAACAAACAACAAAAAACAAACAAAAAAAAGTTAAATAATAACAATCTGTTCTGGGACCAGAAGCACGATCCGTACCGTGCAACCGTGTTCAGGGCGCAGGAGTGGTGCGCCCAGAATCTTCCTATCTCTTGTAATGAAGAGTAGCTAACTGCACATGTACAACTTTTAACAATAGTCCATGGGCAAAGATTCTTGTGCCCCCAGGGCAGAAATATGTCATCAGTCAGAGAGAACATTTTTTTAAAGAAGCAACTTTACTCATCATTAACTATAAAATATTTATCTTACACAAATAAAAATATATACATATATTTTGAAATATTTTTATTTAATTATTTCATTTTTGTTAGATTTTTTTTCTGTCTTCAAGGTAAGTGAGTGGTTTGAGTGGTGGGAGAGCGCTCTAGCGCCCCCTACTGACCAGCCGCCACTGATTTAATGCAACATTTTATCATTTATGGAGCAAGAAATATGAAATTGACTTTAGTTCTGGGTTGATTTACCTTTATAATCAGTCAACAAAAATAGTTTTCAGGCTGTTCAAGATGACGACAATAATAAAAACATCCAAACTGCATTATTATTATTTTTTTTTTGCAAGTATATATTTCAGGGGTCAGCCTTTCGTTATCTTTTTGATCATTATGGTCAGTTCTCTTGTCAGAAATAGGTTGTATTGTTTTAAAGACCCATCCATCCATTTTCAACCTCTTATCTGAGGTCGGGTCATAGAGGCAGGAGGTCAAGAAGAGAAGTCCAGACATCTCCGAGGTGTTCCTTGCCCACAGAGGACATTTAATCCCTCTAGTGGGTTCTGGATCTTCTCCAGAGTCTCCTTCTGGACATGTTTGAAAATCCCAATCCAGAAGTCATTTTTATTAGATTTCCGAAACACAACCTTTTGATAGAGAGGAGCAGCGGATCTACTCTGAGCCACCCCCGGACGACTGAGCTCCTCACCTTATCTCTCGCAGGAAGTATGACTCGTTTGTGATGTGACACCCCCACCTCACCCCCTCTTTCATGTCTTTGCCTCAAAATCCTGCTCATGAACACAACAAACTGAAACAATAAATGGTCCTGGCAACGTCCAGCCCTCACCAGGGATGACCACACAGTCACAGCTCCTGCGTTGGTTTCATAGCCCAAGGGTAACCCTGGCACCTCGCAGCACCATCACTAAATCCCTCAGGGTACATGGCTGCAAGCTTTCTCAGGTCCAAAACCATATGGGGAGTAGATAACCATATGACCCACAGGAACTCTGTGTGGACAAAGATGTGGTTGACTTTTAGTGGAACAGGAAGAAAGCCTCACTGCTCCTCCTAGACGTGGATCCAGCTGGGCCTCCCTTTCAGCACACTGAATTAAACCTTTTTAGATTCTGATCAGGATGATCCCCAAATAGATTAACTACACTTCTTGCTTTCACTTTCTTGTTTTTCACCCTTTTTTTAATTGAGAACATTTAGTTATTTGTCATACAGATATTAAAATAGATCAAACTTCACTAGAGACAGTCTTGTAATAATCATATATGGTATATGAGTGGACACATTTGATGAAAAATCAACCCAGCTTTGCTGACAGAAGATATATGATAATAAAACAGGACAATGGAAGATGATGTCATTGGGAAAAAAACGTCAATATCTTCCATATCTTGACTTTTCTCTGTGAGAATGTGTATATGATCCAACATGCCATCCCATCTCAGAACTAAACTCACCAAACATTCAGAAAACGTGTTTAACAACTAGTCAAGTAGAAACCAACCTCCAAACCTTTGAATAAAATAACTGTAGTGTTCTTGCTAACAGATTTTGATCAGTATCATTAAACGTGCGCAGAAGGCTGTTCATAATTATTGTTGTGTCTGTAAGACATGAAGTACCTCAGCTGTAACGAGAGAAATGTTTCTTATCACATCCCTGCAGCTCAGATGGAAAGTCAGATGATTAACATGCCCTGCAGATCATTTGTTTCCACCACTTTCCATTATTCCATGCGGAGTTCTGTAAATCACCAGTGGACCGTTCAAGCCACCCAACACACTTCCTTAACGCAAAACATGCTCAGGAAATCGGATATCTATCATGTGACCTGGAGATCTTTGTCTTGCAAATTCCAAATGAGCCTGATGGCAGCGCAAGTCATTTAATGTCCATCATGTGACCATGAATCAAACAGAAACAACTAGAAAAGACCAGAAATACACTGGATGTCTGCAAAACTGTGGCCGCTTTCAGCTTCGTCAGACAATTAGAGATCATAAATCTGTTGTAACATATTCTATTTATTCTTAGATAAAAGTTTTATGGTTTTGCATAAACTTTTAGGCTTCTTTTTTTTTGTTGTTGTTATTCTTAGACTCGTGATCCCAGTAAAGTCAAGATTAATAACAATTGCCAGTTGCTGTTCTTGGCGTTTAGTAACAAGTCGTTTGAAAATCTTATTGCCACATAATTTTACAGTTGCTCTTGTTTTGTTTAAAAGCAACACGTGATGATTTATTCACGTCTGCAAATGGTTTGTCTTAATTTTTTTTTAAATGTAATTGCTGGTGATTTTTGCACAATTTGCTTTATGTGTGTCATTAAGTAGCAAAGATGTTCTCAAAGATGTGGGTTTGAATTTGGTTCAGACTGTTGTGCAGAAATGCTGCTCAAGGCTCGTCAGTTAAAAAACTGATTCACCTCACATTTATCGTAAAATGCAGAACGGTCCCAGCTTCAATTCAAACATCCATTATTTTTGTCTGGCCTTTCTCCCCTCTGAGCTCCATTCCCAGAGATGACACTGTCATATTTTGAAACATCTCTCTCTTAGTTGGCATCTCTATGCTTGGCTCTGTCTCTCTGTTTTTATTTTGTTAAGGACCACACAGAGGGATGACATGTTGGAGGCAGATCCAGGCTGGGTGGCCCCGCTGCAGGAAAGATGAGGGTGACAGGATCAGCCTTCAACAGACGATGGGAGTAATGCGTGTAGACAGTGTAAAACCAAATCTTTTGGAGACCTGTAGAAAAAGCAACGCTGGCAATTCTGAATTGAAAATGCACTTAAAAAAGAGATGTGGGGGGTGGGGGGGTGAGTTCTTTGGGTGGGGTGGGGGGTTGTTTTAGCTGCAGCCTCGTGCACTGGACTCCTAATGTCTTCAAACATCCAGAAGAAACTCCAGTAAATGTAATTTCTACTATCTGATGTTAAAAAAAATACCTTTAAAGTACGTAATGCTGAAACAGTAAAGTTTAATTAACGTGTTTAAAGCATCATTTATTGTAAGATAATGATTTTAAAGTACTTTTATCTGACTGTAGTTTGAAAGTTTACATATCTGTGATGCCGTTCGTGTCATAAACACTAAAAAACTGATGCAAGTCTGAAGGGATGAAGTAAAAAAAAAAAAAAAGAAAAAGAAACAACTTCTGGGTTTTGCTGTAAACACAGATCGGTCCTTTCCTGATAATCAGCTTGTTGCATTTAGCAAGTACTTAACAAAACAAATGGCCTGAGTGTATGTCAGTGTGTGTGTGTGTGAGAGAGAGAGCGAGAGAAATCCACTGATGCTGGACTTTGTCAAGTCTGAGAAGCTGCAGAGACTATTGGCCAGGAGCGTCTTCACAAACACTGGATCTCAGCAGCCCCCTTCACGTCCACATTCCTGCTCTGGATGAAAAATGATGCGACTCGTGAATGTTTATTTTGCTTCATTATCTTGTCTTAGCAACCTGGTTTTAATGAGAATGAGCAGCTGCACATTAAGATCTGGTTCACTGCTTCAGAGGCTTTGAGCGCAGGAAAAACTAGACTTGTGTCTATCACCACAGCTGCAGAAATGTGGGAAGCTGGGAGTCTTGTGCGATAATAAGAACGCAAAAAAAACACTTCATTAAAATTGCCGAGTTCATTACTTGATCCAAAAGTCTCTTCTTTGCACTTGAAAATATGTCTTCATGTTGAGATGATGTGTCATGACTGTCCCAAGTGTAAACAACTCAATACGAAACTTCTACACCCGGATCTGACAAATGTTCCGAGCATGCAAAACCAGTGGTGGAGAAAGTACTCAAACGCTGTAGGCTACTTAAGTAAAAGTACAAACAGACAAAAATGTACTCTAGAAAAAGTAGAAGTACCTCATTAACATTTTACTTAAGTAAAAGTAAATAATAATAATAATAATAAACTTTATTTCTAGCACCTTCCAACAACACCTTGCATTGACCAAAGTGCTTTACAAGACAAAACAAATAAAAACTGGATACAATACATAAATGTAAATTAAAAACACAGCCAGAATAAAAGGAGGTAAAAGAGATTTAAAAAATGCTAAATACTAAATTACTAAAAGTTAAACATTAAAAACCCTTTTAAATAAATGGGTTTTCAGTTTGGCTTTGAACAGAGCCAGATCAGAGGCGGCACACAGCTCATGGGGAAGAGTGTCCCAAGCTGTTGGGCCTGCAACAGAAAAGAACCGATCCCCCCATTTTTTGCACTTTGAGCAAGGCACCTCCAGCAGATATTGACCAACTGTATGAAATAAGTACTTGCTTTTAAAAATACTTCAAGTATTAAAAGTAAAAGTACTTGCTGAATGTAATACCTAATGCAGTGTTC
>JAVCKU010000042.1:9561042-9576615 GCA_032273985.1 Hypsolebias coamazonicus | reverse complement strand
TCCCACAGCAGAGTCCTGTCTTCGGTCCGAACGAGGCCTCCTGCTAGCTCGTGCGTCCCACAGCAGAGTCCTGTCTTTGGTCAGAACGAGGCCTCCTGCTAGCTGCTAGCTCGTGCGTCCGACCGCAGCTGTAGTATTCGTCCGCCGTAACAAACAGAGCTGCTAAGGCTGTAGCTCACGCCTTTCACCCGACATCAACTTCCCCCACCTTACCGCTCCCTGCCCCCCCCTTCCCCACAACAAGATGGATGCCAGAGAGCGGGAGGAGTCCACAACAAGATGGATGCCAGAGAGTGGGAGGAGTCCACAGGGTCTTAAAGGGAAAGGTATTAACACCCCCCACACAAAAGAAACGGCACTGTGTGTAACTGAAAAAAGGCTATTGAAAGTCAATGGGAGGAGTGACATCAATAGGAGGTATGACGTAAGTGTAAAATGTCATAACTCGAGACCGTCATAACCCGAGGACTACCTGTATATGCTAAACAAATGCAAAACAATAGCGTAAAAGATCTAAGATATACGCTAAACAAATGCCAAAAGGTACCCTAAAAGAGCTAAGCTATAAGCTATACACTAAACAAATGACAAAGGGTACGCTAAAGGATGTAAGCTATTCGCTAAACAAATGCCAAAGGGTATGCTAAAAGATCTAAGATATATTCTAAACAAATGACAAAAGGTACCCTAAAAGAGCTAAGATATACGCTAAACAAATGCCAAAGGGTACGCTAAAAGATCTGATATACTCTAAACAAATGACAAATGGTACCCTAAAAGATCTAAGCTATACACTAAACAAATACCAAATGGTACCCTAAAGAGCTAAGCTATACGCTAAACAAATGCCAAAAGGTACGCTAAAAGATCTAAGATATACTCTAAACAAACGACAAACGGTACCCTAAAAGATCTAAGATATATGCTAAACAAATGCCAAATGGTAAACTAAAGATCTAAGATATACTCAACAAACGACAAACGGTACCCTAAAAGATCTAAGATATACGCCAAACAAATGCCAAATGGTACACCAAAAGATCTAAGATATACGCTAAAGATTAATAATGTAAAATAATATGGCGTAACAAAAGCAGCCCAAACATGATTCTGTGTGAGCAGATAGGTATGAATGAATACAGCAACATGAGATAATCAGCAGCATGAGATCAGCAGCATGGATAAGTCGCATATCACCAATTAAAGTGCCATTACAGTGAATTTTATTTTATTTTTACAGTGATTATCCTGGTTACAAATTTTACTTATTATGGGGGTTACATTCCACTAGAGTTGCATTTGGTCCCCCAAAAAATCCGACCCAACCTGTAGCCATCATTTCTGAACCCCACCTGACCTGACAAATTAACAGTCATTACAGGTCAATGTCTCCAATGTTCTAAACAATGTTCTAAACTCTTAAACCTACATAATTTCAACAACATACGCATATGTACTCTACAGTACTGCAAAAGTTTATATGGGTACTCACCAGAGAAGGTACTACAACTTGAAGGATGAGTTCATCTTTAGGATTATTTGTGACTTTCCTGCCAGTTCTGTGAACTTCATAGAAAGATCGTTACTTCTGCCTTTGCGGTGCAAAACTATTTTCACCACATTAGTTTCTCTGCTAGTGTTTGCTCCCTCCATTGCGGTTCTTTGAATTTCGGCAGAAAGCAGTGGCTGGAAGCACTGATAGATTCTGGGCCATGTAGTTCTTTAGACTTGCGTTACAGTATAGGCTTATTGAAAGAAAACTACAAAGTGGCGGCACATGTCCAGAGTTTTTTGTTTGTTTGTTGTTGTTTTGTTGTTTTTGTCCAATCGTTTATTTCCCGTTCCCGTTAACTTTTTATCCCGTACCGTCCCAGTCACGTGAGTAATATTAAAGTTGACAATCATGTGTTGTGTGCAGTAACAATCTTACGCTGAAAACCCATGAAAGAGCGAGTCCGCGAAAGTTGAACTGCAAAATAGGGAGGGACTACTGTGTTCTCAACCGTCGCTGCGTTTGTTCTATTCGCAACCACTGTTAGCTAAATATCAGCAGGGTTTTACAGATACTGAGCTAACATTTGCTGTGGCAGTGGCCGAGAGTTATTAGCAACACATACTCTAAACAGTTGTGAGATATTGCAGCCCAGATCAAAAAAATTTTAAGGTTTATCTAAACATCTATAACCATCACTTCTCAACAAATGATCTTATGAATATGTGTCCCTTTAATAAATGCTATGTCTTTAATTGGAAGTAAGCATCACACTAGATTTATTTTTATTGAAATAGAATACTCGTGCCAGCTCGGTAGACAAAAGAAGTATATATTAAACTTTTAGTGTTCAAAAATAACAAACAGGCTGCAGAGTGTTACATAACACCATATCTCCTCGCTGTTGTGTTTTTCTTTATCTTTAGCTGGCCTTCACAATCACTTTCTGGCTGCGTGATAAGTGCTTACCTCAGAGGTGGCACCACTCGCTGCGAGCTCGTTTCATGCGCCTCAGCCGCGGTGCCAGGTGCATGGCTTTAGCAAGGCAGCGTCTCAGTGATGATTTACTGAGGATAAAAAGCTCCGGGGCCTCGGGGACCTCCTGTGTGACGCCTCTACAGTATCTGATCACACAGTGAGCCACAGAGAGGCTCTGCTCTCGGGCAGGACGGGGCTCTCAGCAGGGTTAGAGGCAATAGACATGAAGATATTTGATTTTCAGCCTATGTGTGAATAAGACTGTTTATTTAGCAGCAACAGGGAGGTGTGGAGGTGGCGAAACTATATTCTGCTTGAGTTGAAGTTTAAAAATAATATTGTATTTATGTAGCCCAAAAGCTATGGAGTCCCCAAAGGGCCATTGTGAAAAAAATAAATAATGTGTGTGTTTTGGGACTATTTCAGCCCAAACAACTAATAATAATAATTCAGCTGTCTGAAAAGGAAATCCATTTCTCTAAGCAGGTGATTTGTATCTTGCAAATTTGCATGTGAAATTACTTCTCCCCAATCAATATACAGGAAATTAATTTGTCCCTCCCAAGATGGGCATTGCACTCACAGTCAGTACTCTACAGTATGGAACTCCTAAAGTGGCAATGCTAATTTATTTTACATCTATCCCCATATGTCCGTGCACAGCTTTGGCTATACAGTTACGTTATGCAGAATGAATGTTTTTGCTTTTAAAAGGTTTTAAAGATATCTTAAATACAGTAGACCCTCAATTATCGTGGGGGTTACGTTGCACGCCAACCGCAATAGGTGAAAATCCGCAAAGTAGCAACGCTATATTTATGTTGGTATTTATAAATATTTTAAGGCTTTATAAACCCTTCCCACACTCTTGGAATGTTCTAAACCCTTAAACCTATGTAATTTTCACAACATACTACACTACATGTATGTGTACTGTACAGTACAGAAACATTTTATGCACCAGCTCTGCAGAACAGCAGCTCGGTTCCAGTTGGGCTTTGCTCCAGCTCAGAAGACCTACCCTGCAGCAACGAAGTCCACCGCTCCATCCAGGTTGATGTGCGTGTGGATAATTGAACTTCAGCAAGCACAGTTGGCTTATGGGTAATGCATTTTTTTTTTTTTTTACTGGTGATACAATCAGTGGTGTAGTCTATGTGATGCATGAGCATATGGAGTATACTCACTAGAAAAGCTCAAGTATTTCAGTAAACCCATTTAAAAGTGCCTAATGATACATGACATATTATTAGACATGTGTCATTGATACGTTAAACGGCAGTTAAACATTTCCATAACAATCTATCAATATGCCGAGCTTTTTTAGTACATTCGCTTATCCAGCAAATTATTGTATAATTAATACTTCTGCACTTACTACTGAATACTTGAACATGTTTTGCTTTGTTACTGTTTTAAAAATTCTGTAACATGTTTTTAATACAAAGCCAACTGTTGTACAGTTTGTTGTTCAATTAGTCAAATAGAAGCATCAGAGAAATTTGGAAATGTTCAATAAGCTTTAAAAATCAAAATAAATTGATGATTACATTGTACTAACCAGTGTACTTTGGTTGCTTAGTACAGTTTATGGACCGACCGCAGTAAAGTTATTTTTTCGTTGGATGTTGGACATTTGTTCTCCGTGGCTTCAGTGTTGTCCAACGTCCAACGTAAAACTAAATTTACCGTGATATACCCACTACAAAAATGTAGACTACACCACTGGATACAATATAGGCTTATTGAGCAAAAACTACAAAAAAGCAGTGGCCGGAAGCACCGTTGGCTTATGGGTAGTGCAGTGTTGGCTTATGGGTAGTGCACTGTTGGCTTATGGGTAGTGCACTGTTAGCTTCTGACTAGCCTTGCAGTATAAGCATATTGAAAGAAAACTACAAAATGGTGGCGTCTCTCCAAAGTATTTTTTCCTCGTTAACGTTTTATCTCTTACCGTTCCAATCAAGCAATATTAAAGTTGACAGTCGTTGAAAAAAACGAAAGAGCGAGTCCAAAAAAGTCGAACCGTGAAGTAGCAAGTAGTGATGGTAGTATGAAACAAAAGCTTCACAACATGCTTCGAACCCTGCAGTAAAATTACATCGGACCACGGCTTCGGAGCCTGTTTTGGTGCGGAAGAAGTCACGTGACACGTGACGTCCGGAACACAAACTATTTCGTTGTCGGAATGAATCGCTTGACTGGTTCACGGTCCGATCAGCTGATTCCCTGTCACTGCTTCACGTCTGTTCTGACAGGTGACTGGTTGAGACCGTTTTGAATTGAGAGCGCTCAGCACTATAAAACAGCTCTAAAATATGGGAACACTTCATTCTGCTTGCTCATGATAAGGTGACTTTGGTATTTAAATGCAGTATGTTTAAAAAGTTATAGTAATGTTCAGCATATTATCTAACCCATTTAACACATGTATTTAATATAATTACAATAACATGATGTACATGATTTGAAAAGTCATCCAGCATGACCTCACGTTAAGATTTTTATTTACATTAGTGTATTTCTAAGCAGCATGGTGGTGCAACTGCCAGAGCTGCTGCCTCGCAGTGTGCAGGTCCCTGGTTCAAATCCTGGTCTACCAAACATGGAGATGGTGGAGATGTCATTTCATTATTATTTTTTTTATGAATGATAAGACTCTGACTCTGCCACAGTTACACAAGCACAATACCATTGCAACACTTTATTAAATCTCTTCAATGCACATTTATCAATTTTTATTTGAAAACATGTGCGCATCAATACATTTTCAAACCAGACAAGATAGAAAGTTGACTATTTAAATAAATCTGGTTTTTTTAACCACAGTAAAGTAGTTCCTTTAACAATAATCATTGAAGTTCTTCAGTGTGTACCACCAAAAACATGCCTAATTTGACAGCAGCATTGCAAATTGCCACAAGAGGTCACTGTAACTGAAGCTTCAACAAATCAACCTATTTTTTGAAACATTTGGCCCAACTGGTTCAATGCTTCATAAAAGCTTCATTTGCTCATCACTAGTGGCAAGGGACTACTCTGTATATCTTTTGTTACGTGAGTCGATCAAATACAGGTAGTCCTCGGGTTATGACGCAATTCCATTCTCACGGTGGCGCCGTAAACCGAATTTGACGTAAGTCGGAACATACGTACAAACTGCACCATATATAAATGTACAGTACTGTATTACCAAGTACTTAGCCTATCCTAACACAGTACCCTACATAATTATCAAAAAACACATACATTTGGGAGCCATAATGAAGGGAAAAAAGAGTTAATTTCCTACTGGGATGCTGTTGAAGCAGTTTTCCTCCGTCCATCCTCTGTATTCACCATTGCATTTAAGTCATAAAACCGCCGTCCATAAAACAGCTACTTTTCCACAGCTGCTGCCTGTTTCTGCTGGTCCTGCTTGGTCCAACAAGTTTAGTTTAGTTTTTTGAATGTCCAGAGGACCAGACTTAGCTTTTTTTAGAGAGTACGGTGCAGTATTTCTCCGCCGCAATGTTTACAACGTGAAACCGGAGACGGCGTAACTCGGCTTTTCAAAATAAAATTTCAAAATATATATATTTTTTAATGGGAGATGCGTTGTAATTACGAAATGTCGTATCTCTAGACCGTCGTAACCCGAGGACTACCTGTATATACACATATAAAGTATCCTCCTAAATGCAGTGTGGAGTTCTGAGTTAACGCTGACTTTTACCTGCTCGATGCGGAACCTTTCCCTCTCAAGCCGCTCTCTCTCCAAGCGCTCTCTTTCAAGTTTTTGTCTCTCCATCTCCAGTCTGTGGCGTTCCTGAAGCAAGTGTTCCCGTTCATCGTGTTCTTGCATCAGACGGATTCGCTCGCGCTCTCGACGTTCTTGTTCTGCAATTTCACGTCGCCTAGAGAGAAAAGATACTAATAAGTAGGCTATAATAATAATTGAATTAAACATCGGCATCCGAGTTTACACAAGTTATATTAGGTCCGGTAAAAATGTAAACTTTGCTTTGCTCCGTGACTACCTGCGAAGATCCTCCGCTCTGCGAATGCGCTCCATGCGTTCACGCATCCTCTCCTCCTTCAGTTTATCAAAAGGCAAAATGTCCATGTTGCCCCATTTGTTAAAAAATGGTGGCCGTCTTTCTCTCATCATTACCAACTAAAAGGGCGAAATAGAATTCAAAATTAAAATGTTTAGTTTTGTTCAGGGTAATATTCATTCAACCTTTATTTAGGCAGGTTAATCCCATCGAGCCTCGGGGACTCATTTACAAGAGAGACCTGGCTACAAACTAAGAATGATGACAACAGCAACAGTAGATTTTTCTTGGACAATCGACAATAGACAATCATAAGAGATAAATAGTTTTTTTTTAACAAGTTAAAAACAAAGATGTCAAAGTAGCAAAACAGACAGATTATAAGGTGATGTAGAAAATCAAATATGTCCTTACAAACAAAAAGTCCCTTACCTGTGGAGGGGCCATCAAAAATCTTGGATGGTTTTGAAGATTGGCATTGACAAAGGGCTGAAAAATAAAATAAATTCCCATTTATCATCCTCTCAATGAATTTCCATATAAAACCATAATAAAGCAGCAAGGTCTTACTTTAACAAAAAATCTTCCTCTAGAGGGTCTGTTTTGACGAAAAACGAAGACTCCTTTAGACTTAACTTCCACCGTTTTCTCTGAGCTCTTACTCGCTGAAGAAGAAGAAAAAACATTACCAAAGAGCAGCCTTTTAACAAGACACATGTTCCAGGTACGGACTCCAGAGAGAAGACTTACTTGTATGCTTTTTTTCATCTTTCTTTGATGAATCTGGCCCTGTGTTGGATGGGACGGAGTCAGAGCTTTTATTTTTGGCTTCTTGGTTCTTGGACGAATCCTTGTCTTTTTCTGACGGTTTATCTGACTTTTTTTCTTCTTTTTTGTGAGATGGCTGTACTCTAATTAAACAATAAAAAGTGGTTAAATGGGCTTCAAACAAATGGAATAACAATCTTTATATTGTGTCACGCACTTCACTGTTTGTTTTGTCCCAGTGGAGCTGTGCTTATTATTTGATTTGATGGAACTTGCTCTGTCCTCCACTTCCTTCTTCAAGGGCTCCTTTTTGAACGGATCATTTTTGGACTTTACAAGTTATAAGAAAAAAAAAATCAGCGCAAGGAAATTTCAGTAACACAAGCCGTCAAATTTGTCAGTTCATCTGTACACAAAGTTGTTTAGAAATAGCTGTGCTTACCCTTTCAACATATATCTGCTGTCCATGAAGTTCTGTGCGGTCGAGGTGGGCTATGCACCGCGACATTTCAGCGCTAGAAGACACAGTTACCAGGCCGTAGCATTTTGAACCAGGAGTGTGAGCCT
Source organism: Hypsolebias coamazonicus (assembly GCA_032273985.1). Lineage (NCBI taxonomy): Eukaryota > Metazoa > Chordata > Actinopteri > Cyprinodontiformes > Rivulidae > Hypsolebias > Hypsolebias coamazonicus. The sequence continues at coordinate 9,568,773 of JAVCKU010000042.1, read as the reverse complement.
TTGTAACCACCTTGGCACTTAGAACCTGCGGGAAACATTTTTATGGCACGAAGCAGAGCGTTCAAATTATATTTTGTTTATATAAAATACGCTGGTGAAGATTCTTAGTCATCCAGGACACGGTAAATTGAAAAAAGTTCAAGACAAAAACAACTGGACTTTATTTGTAACAGAAGACGTTTCGCTTCTCATCCGAGGAGCTTTCTCAATTCAAAGAAACAAGGAGTGTACAGTCGAGATAAGATGCACATACATATGCAGCTTGACCTATCACACCTCACAGTAGGGGAGAACCGAAATGTTTTGTTACAAATAAAGTACAGTTGTTTTTGTCTTGAACTTTTTTGAGTTTAAATAAAGTGTTATAAACTTAAGAAAAAGACTACTTACCTTTCCAAATTTGCCAAACAAATATTTTAGATCAGCTGCTTTGGTGTTTGAAGACAAGCCGCTCACCCATAAGTTATGAGCGGTACTGTTGCCGGCAGCTGCTGATAAAATCAGTTGAAATAAATTCAGCCGTTTTTGACGTTTAAAAAAGGTTTAGGATCAAACTGAACGAAACACGCATTTCAGAGTTCAAGTATTGAAATATCTTACCCTTTTCATCTTTTACGGCTTTTCCATCTTTGTCTTTTGAGGAGCTAAAATGGAAATGTTGTAACAGGAAATGAGCGAAGGCAAACTTAAAACAAAAGCCTTGACAAAACAAACATCTGGAAGAACAACACGTTTTCAGGGAGTAAAAAAAAAATCCTTTAGGAGAGGTGTAGATCTGAACCATTTTCTCAAAGGCGTCAAAGTTTGGTTTTTTCCCCCAGTGGTGAGAAGGGTCAAGCAGTGAGCCAATTTATTCCCTGGATCAATAAAATCTTCAGCGGTTTGTTCAACATGAGGGAATCATTTGACCATAAGGAGAAAAAAATTTAAAAAAAAAAAAACATCACAGGGTCTAATGCTGTTTTACACTGCCACGTGTAGAAACTGCAAAAAGGCTTTAAAATTGCTGGAACGATCAAAGTAACAAAATAAGAGACGTTTTCTCAGCTCCAGGTTTATGTCACAATTTAACCAACTTGAGAAAAATAAAACAAAGTAGTAAATTGCAGGATTAGGTACATCTGTGAATATTTTCCTTATGGCAAAAAAAAAAAAAAATTATCTTGAAGCTACCCACAAAGTTGCGTTCTTAGAGAGCTGGACGTGGTAGGAGTATCAAAGAACTGACATAGAAAGACAAACCTCTTTGCTTGACCTGAGGCCCCAGTAGCGGATAGGCCTTTCTTCCCAGAATCCTTTTCTCCGTCTTCGGAATCAGCTTCCTTCTTGTCAACTTTGTTATCGTTCTCCATGGACGCATCGTCTTTTCCCCCATCTTTGTAGCCGTCCATCTTTTCTTTCATGTCATCATCTGGGCTCGTCTCAATACCGGTCTCCATCTCATCTGTGCCCTTGTCTGCCTCTGAATCTGGAAGTTTCATGTGTTTACCTGTTTCCAGGAGGTCGTCACCATCAACTTCTAGGGTGATGGCATCTTCATTTTGCATTGAGACGGATAGATGATCATCCTCTGCTTCTATGGAGGTGCTCCGGGCATCTGCATCCACATCAGCTACTTCGGTCTCAGCCTCAGGCTCTGCGTCTTCGTCCACCTCCGGCTCCGTCTCCTCATCTACTTCTGGATCAGGCTCTGGATCAAGCTCTGGATCAGGCTCTGGCTCAGCCTCTGGATCAGCCTCTGGCTCTGGATCAGGCTCTGGATCAGCCTCTGGCTCTGGATCAGGCTCAGCCTCTATAACTTCTGACTCTGGCTCAGCCTCAGAGTGAGCAAGGCTGTCCTCACAGGGTGGAGGCTTTGAATGTTCACGACTACCATCATCTGTATCAGTTACATCTGAGGGATTGATAAGGATAAACATGGCACAAACACAACTTTAACATTGACAAGTCGCATGTTACTTGACTTAAAAAGTAGAATATAAAGCACATTTATGGTCATCGAGGGCGGATACCACAGGAAGACACAAAACACACAATCTTCACTGAAAACTAGAAGATCCAGCGCTCCTCAATTCATAACATGTTGAGTCATCTTTCACAGTGGCTGCGTTCTTCCAGAGGCTTCTTAAAATGTGTAGCAGTTTACCGGATGTGCGTAGGTTGATATCATCCAAATTCAGAAGGAAGATCAGTTCTTCACCACTAATTAAGCAAATTAGGTGCAGTGGGTCCTTAGAAAGTCATCTGAGATTTGAAAAATCTTCCAATATTTCTTCAGAAATAAATGTTCATGACTCAGAAAACTTAAAAAAAAAAATAATAATCTTCCTTCACCAAATCCAACTTGCTGAAATGTGTCAACAGTGTAAACAAAATGATATTTTGAGTAGTCCGTTTCTGCCAGTCTCCAGCCAACGCGAGTGTTTTTTCCTGTACATATTAACTGAATCAGCAGAGTAAAACTGTCCTTCAAGCGGTGGTGCCTTTGGACACAGTCTTGGAATCATATAAAGAGTTGAGATGAGCGCAGCAGTCCAGGAGTTGAACCAAATCCCAACATCCTTTGATGGCCATTTCACCTTCAAACACCAAAAAAACGGCTTAAATTGTTCAACTCAAATCTGTCCAGAACATTTGAGCCCATTTTGTGCAACCACGTTGTCACAGTTGGAAACTTCTTAAGTTTGAAGTTCTTGTCCTTGCTTCTTCCAACCGAGGACATGAAATGCGTCTAAATCTTCAGTCTTCATCTCCTTAAAGAACAAATGTTGATGCCAGAGGTAATGGAAATATAATAAAGGCAACTTTTTTTTTAAAGAACTTGAGTGGTCCAAAAGCGGATGAAATATGGAGGCAACCAACATCCAGTGATTGCTGTGTGCAAGACCACATAAAAAATAATTTAAAAAATACACTTAGTGGTTCTTCAAACCACTAAGTGGGAGTGGTGGCGCAGAGGTATAGAAGGTGAGCTTGTGATCGGAAGATCACCTGTTCAAGCCCCGGTACCGACAACATCAAAAATGTGGGTGGGATAAGTGAAGCAGTCACACCTGTCTCCACCCTCATCTGCCCCACTCTGGGCCCTTGAGCAAGGCCCTTAATCCACACCATCTGCTCCCCCGGGAACCCTAGAAATCGGCTCTTTGCTCCACACAGAGGGCTGCGGTGGCTCGGTGGTCTGTGGTTGTGTCAGGAAGGGCATCTGGCGTGAAAACAATTGCCAAGTCTTTGTGCGACTAGTTTGCTGTGGTGACCCCCAACGAAGGAAGAAGCCGAAAGAAGAAAAAAAAATTGAGATACCATTAGGTTTTATAACATAATGAGCTATTACAAGATAAAGATTCACAATGTTCACTTTTGAATGTTACATTTATTGGAGAATTTTTTCATTAAAGACATTAAAAAAAACTGTTTACCTGAAGAACCTTACACATTTTACAAGTTGGAAAATCCAAATGAACAATTGTCATTTCTCAGACTCAACATTTGAAAACAATAACCAATTTGTGACAGAAGGCTGATTACACTTGTAATACTTATTTTCTCTTTAACATAATTATTTTTGTTTTTAATTCATCAAAGTCTTCTTTATGTTTTACATCGCTGCTTTTGAAACTATTTGTAAAAGTATTTTGAACCTGTGAGGCTATCAGACAAATGAAAAAGGTTTGAAATTTACTATTTCTGTTCTGCTCTTTTGTTTTTAAAGATTTAAAGTAAGACAATTAACATGGGGGTCCAATTGTATTAACTGAGCTGAATACAATGGGACTCAAAACCAGCTGATGACTTGTCACAAAGGTCAACACAAAATACAAAAATAACAATAAAACTTTAAGCGCTGTTTTCCCTAAACATTTTGCAGAGATAATTCAGACGTTTGGAAAATTGAGCTTCAAAGTTGATTTTTCTTATAACAATATTTTATTGTCACCTGGTCCCACAAATTGATGGTACTTAAAGGGCCAACAGAAACAGCAGAGTAGATGTGGATAGAAAGTCCCAAAAGACAATAAATGAAGAAAAACAGCACTTAAATTGAATTTGATGTGAACAGTCAGAAATAAAACAGCCTGTCAGGTCAGTAATATGAACCAGGCCACAAAGCACAACTTATAACTATGATCATTTGAAGAGATAAAACCTGCATCTTTCTGACGTCCCTCTCTGCTGTGCTTCACTCTTTCCATAAAGGCCGTCCCTGAAGATGAGGCTGTTCACTTCACACTTGAGCAAGAAACTCTTTTTACAATGGGGTTGGGGGTTGGGGGGAAGACGAGAAAAGGATAGAGCGGGCTGATTTACACCACTTATCCCCTTTCTGTATTCCTATCAGGCCATCATCACAGTTTAGTAATGTAAAAATAAAATATTTTTATTTCTTGAACCACGTTCTGCTTTATGTACCAGAAGGAAAATTTAAATTTGTAACTCTGGCTTGCACAAAGCATTCTGAGTTACTGATTGTCTCTCCTCAGTCTCTCCCACATTCACAGATTTTTAAATAACATTTAAACACAGTACCCACCATAGCACTGGACACACTGCGTAAAGACCAAAACACCAGTGACTGTGTGCACTGATAGTTTGATAAGAACACGACAGAAAATGACTTTTATAAATACAATAACATTTAAATCAACTATTCCTGCAGATATAATTTGTTAACAGTATCAATACTGCTTTATGGCAGCTAAAATATTTATTGTCTCACTTGAAAAAAAAAATTTAATCTTAGTGATGTATAGATTCATATTTTCAGAAAAACATTGGAATAATTAAGTTTTTCTTCCCTTTTTGGCAGCTTGATCCGACTTCAGAGTGTTTGGATGGTGTGGCAGGCTGTCCCTTTCTGACACTCGTTCTGTAAAGTGGATTTAAATCCAGTCTAATCCTCCCTGATCCAACCACAGGTGCAATAAGATGGAAGGCAGGGTGCCAGGTAGCTTGCAGAATGAAAGGGCTTGTGGCTTCACATCATCAACGCACCCACTGGAAAAAAAAAAACATCAGGCTTTGTATTCTGTTTTGTGTAAGGAATCAGTACTATAAAAGGTCATTTCTGTCACTTTTTGAAATGGGCTTAAGCCTAAATGTTTCTCTTATCTTTTACACATTAATTTTTTTCCACCTCTCTGTTTGAATTCCAAAATTAGATCATACATTTAAATTTTAATTCAGGTAAGAAGAACTGATTTTCTTCATTGCTGGGTAAACTGGAAAGTGATGAGCAATGAAAAGCTCTACCAGCTGCTTCTTGATGGATCTGCAGCTGGAAGAAGTTGAGGATAAAATTGCAGCTGATGTTGGAAAATGTTGATGATGTAGAAGCTTGTGGTCATTATGTCTAATGGATTGGGTAACGTAACTTTGGTATATTAACTTTAAATATAACACCTTTCCAAAGAGCAGTGTGACTGTATCCTGTTTAGGTTTCATTTGTTCCAGGACTAGTACCTGATTTACCACTAACCAGGAATTCCTTTCATCTTTTTATACTCTGCTCTCATCTTTGTCATTGTAGCTTTTGCCCTTTCTACACTGTGTTGTTTCCTTTGCAGGCAGGGAGCATTCCTTCCTCTCCTTATTACAGTGTGCTGTTCCATTCCGTAACTTCTCAACGTCACTCAGGGGTAGCTGCGTGGAGTTGTAGGCCAGAGGTGGGATGGTGTTGACCAGTATGAGTTGAAGAGGTTTCTTCTCTGGCTGATACTGGCAGCGTATGTAGCGCTGGAAGGCTGTGCGGTATGTTTTATTAAATAATGTGTAGACCAATGGATTAACAGCAGAGGATAAGTACCCAACCCAGACAAAAATGTTCAGCAGATCTCCCATGACCTCTGGATTACATGGGGCTTGGTGACACACCACTACCAGCACATTGGTGATGAAAAATGGGCACCACATGACCACAAAGAGAAAAAATACCACCCCAAGCACCTTAGATGCCTTCTGTTCATTGCTGATGGACTGCATGGTGCGCCGCCCAAACAACGGGCCAGAGACACTACCCCGAGTGCCACCAAGGCCACCACTGCTTCCTCTTCCACCAACCTCTCGACTTATGGAATGCCTGAAGAGTTTCTCAGAAGACACAGAAGTTTGTGACAAGAAGCTCAGGGTGAATGTGGTGCTCCATTTGGGTCGTGGAACCAGCTGGTCCAAGCAGAGCGTGACTTCATTCTGTAGAGCATTGATAGTCAGGAAATAGGTGACAATCATGATGGTCAAAGGAACAAAAAAGGCAACAAAGGAGCCCACAAGAACAAAGTTGGCATCTGTCAGTAAGCAGACGCCATCTTTAAAAACCTTGGAGTGGTCTCTTAGTCCCAGCACAGGAATTGGCATTGAGATGCCTGCAGAGAAGAAGGAAAGAACAGGGTGTCAATAAATAGTTACACATTGAGGAAACCTTTGCAATTCAAGTAAATAATTTTGTTTGTGCCTGTGAGAAAGTGGGCAGATTAAATAACAGGGTCTAAGAAGAAAAGAGGAATAATATTGAGCAGCAGAGAAAAAATGCATTGTGTAGGGATATATATATACATCCCTGAATGTCATTTTATAACACATTTTTATTTCTGATAGCTGAGTGAGTTGGTTTTGTGAAGATGTCCCTTTAAGGGGGAAAAAAAAAAGGAAACTCTCTCGTAAAGAACAACAAATGAGCCCTCGTTTCAGACCTGAGACAGTTAAAACTTTTTCTCAGCCTCCCTAAGTCTAGAAAATATCCAAAAGAGACATTTATTGTATGCAAAGATACTCAAAGATCCAATAAATCTAAATAATATTTGAAAGCCCTTTCTGTGAACCCAAAATGGAAGTTTTGAGTCAAAACAGATCACCCAGGAAATTCTGGTATCACTTTGTACCAACATCCAACCAAACTACTCTTCATTGATCATAAATCAGGGTGATAACAGAAAAGCCTTGTCCCTGTTCAAAGGATTCCTGTGCTGTCTGACACCTAAGTCCCTTTTTCTGCTTTGAGAAGACTGACAGACTTTCATTCACATTCTAGAGAAGTAATAATGTTTTCCTGTAATGAAATAATTGTTTACTGGTAACAACTAACAACTTGCCTTGTGGTTTTTCTTACAGGAATACCTGTAGTCCAAAAAGATGGCAAACTTGTTTTCTGTTTACAAAGTTAACAAAAGTGTTTTTATTGGTTTTAATCTCACTTAAAGATAGACATGTTAAGGACTTTTCAGCAAAGTAGGTTAAAATAATAACTAAGTAAATTAAAGTAGTGCCAAATTGGGTATAACGTCTGGCCCTTTCATTCTGATTGGTTCAAACTGACCAACCCCTCTAAGTTAAGAGGTGTGGTTGGAAGTTGCAGTCTGAAGAAGACCTTCAGATGAGCAGATGTGAAAGTGATGAAGAAAAGTGAAGAGGAGAAGTAAGCTTTTAGGACTCAAACAACCTACTTATATATAAAATCCTCCAAGAATGAAAATTAAAGTTTCAACTTCAGCAAAGTTTTGATAGAACCCTCTTCAGTGCTCCAGAGAGAGAAGCATATTCAGCGCTTCAAACACCTACAATTCTCATTACCAGAGCTAAGAACAGCTGTCTAGAACTCCAGGAGACACCGCCACTGACCACTTAGGAGCCAGTGTAGTGATATACCTCCTCCAACATTTTAGTCTCTGAAGACCTTCAGAAAGGACAGAAACTGTTATCCCATTAATTTGAATCCAGGACACAAATTATCTCATCAAG
>JAVCKU010000042.1:9541707-9554086 GCA_032273985.1 Hypsolebias coamazonicus | reverse complement strand
GGCAAAAAGTGTGTGTGCTGGGTGAGTGGGGTCCTTCATGATGCAGGTGGCTCTCTTCCTGCATCTAGAGGTGTAAAGCTGTGTGATGGTGGGGAGGCTGATTCCAACAGGCTTCTGTGCAGCCTTTCACTTTCTGAAATGATTAACCTTTTCATGATATCCTAATATTTTTTAAGCTCTACTCTAGCGCTCTTGAAACGGTTTGGAGATGCCCACAAAGACTTCGGAACGTCTTGAGACAGAAAAGACGTCACACAGGACTCAAGTGAATGAGCTGCATTTGGGCAACTCAAGCGAAGAAGCCAAGAACCTCAGAAGAGTCAAGACAACCGGAGATTTCCTCATTTGCAGCCCAGAGACACGCCACCTTAAACAACCATCAAACATTATTCAAATGACCTGAAGACTACAAGATGGGGGGAGGATGTCTTTGTAATTACAGCAACCTACTGAAGTGCATCAGAGCACATCTGTGGGCCTTGAGCTGCCAGCTGGTGAGCACAGTGCACAGCTGCATGCAGTGCACCATCCCCATTACATGATTGGACACTGCAGGTGTGTGAAGGGTCAGCAGAGCCACTCTGGATGTGCAGTCCATTACGTGAGAACAGCTCAGGGTGCAGAATGCACACCCAAACAGGTGTAGGGGACCTCTGCAGCGGCCTCACTGGAGGATACCTGCCCAGGATGTGGATGCAGTGCATCCTCCAGGTCCACTCTGCAACTCTGTGCGTGCACAGCAGCTAGCTCGAAACAGCCCAGCAAAAAGCCGGTGCTGTATGAAAACAAGAGTGAAAGAACTTTTCAACGCGCAGGCCTGCTCAGGACGTGTCAGCCTGCGTGTTGTGGTGCGGGCACGGCCGTGGACATGTTGGAGCTAACACGGGCCCTCGGTGGCTCTTTTACCCCCTTTATCTCCACCCTCCTCTTTCGACGCCATTTGTTTGTGGCAAGAGAACGTTGAAGTAAAAAAAAAAAAAAAACAGAGGGGGGGGTGGGAAGAAACGACGACATTTTGACTAGTTGCTGACCTAAATTGCGCATTTCGTGCTCGCCGCGGCGGCTTTCCGAAGAAAACAAAACGCGGCTGCGTTTTCTCGCCTGGTCAGGAGGAATTCGATCCGTTCAAACCTCCTCTTCCTCCTCCTCCTCTGCCTCGCCGGACAAGCCGTTCAGCGCCACGTCCCGTGTAAAAAAAAAACTTGACAAACTACAAACAGAGACTCACCTGGCTCCAAAACGGGTTTATGGTGGCGACGTGACGGCGCTGGGGGTGAAAGCGAGCGGGTCGGCGGCGAGTCCCCGTCGAGTGGCGCGAGGAGGAGGGAAGGAAGGAGGAGGCTGACGTGTATGAATAAACAACGGAGCTCCTCCTCAGCCGCACAGCCACATTAATGTGCCTTTTTTTACCCTGTTAACCGCAGGTAATTCAACACTGAATATAATCACCTTTGAGTTTATTTATTTATTCGTCTTTAACTGCTTTCACAGCATCAGAAATATCCGCTTTTAAAGCCTCAAAATGTTGAATTTATTTTTTTTAAATAATTACTTGTGAAAACGCATATATTTGGCGCAAGTTTATTAATTTTTTTAAACTTAAAATAAAACTATCAGTATTGTTTTCCCTTTTTGAAACCCATAATTCGTGTAATGTTGATATAAGACCACCAGGGGGTGCTGTTTCTCGCCTAAGTGATGCAGCTGAGCAGGACAAGGGGGTGTTGCCATTTTGGAGCCAAATTAATTCAGTTTCAATTCAGTTTACTGTATTTATGAGTCATTCTATAATTGGTGATACATTTGATGTCCAGAGTCATTGTTTTTTGGCCTGTTTTGTTGAAATTTTTTCATTTTTTTGAATCTTAAAAATGTCTTGATTATTTGTATGGATCACAATATGTCACTATTCATAACATTAACATAATTACATTTAAACATGTTTTATATAGTTCCATAAACTTAACTACAGGTATTTGTTGTCCGAGATGGGCATGGTTTTTCCTTCCCATCTTTGAAAATGATGGAAAAAAAGGTTTTTCAGGGGTGTTTTTTGGAAACTATAAAATATTATTTTTCCAGCCTGCTGAAACAGTTAATTATACAACAATATTGCAGTAAATTAATTTAAAAGACTTAAAAAAAAAAAAAAAGTGTCTGAGAATATTTTTTCAACTCTGTTATCATAAGGTTCTGTCCATTTTAATTTTTGGAATGATATTCCACAGCTGTAAAAGTTGCATGAAATGACATCACTTCCTTTTGCTGACAAGATCTCAAGCACTCAGAGATATGTCTACCCTTCTCTGAGAAATTATTTCAATATGAAAAGCGTCAACACCAAGAGTTATCGTTTTTTATGTCAATCTTGTTACTTTAATATCACTAGGAAGACACTACTGATTTTTTTAATAAAAATATTTCTATTTAAACATTTTTAAACCATAATTTTATTGGTGACGTGCGCTTTTAGCATTTATGCTAGCAAGTGGAGTTTAACAAAAACGTTTGAAACTGCCACTTATGTTACTGTCCAACTCTGTTACCAAGGTAGAGTAACAGAATTGTAACAGAGTTGACATCATGCAACTCATGAGTAGTAATTTTAAGTTATAAAAAAAAAATAGTAATAAACATTTTAATGAAATGTGTTGGCAAAAGAGTGATTTATCAAAGTTTAATATATTTTCAATAAAATGCCTTAAATTTTGAGAAATCAGTTTTTTTTGTCATTTCTTGACATGCCAAATGTATCTCCAATTATGTTTTACCTAATCCATGCTGCTCCTGCGGCTCATCCATCAATCAGCCAATTGTGTCATGTCCAATCTTACTTTGAAAACCCACAGAGTGAGTCAGCGAAAGCTGAACCGTGAAGTAGTGAGGGACTACTGTACTGTACTCAATTCACTGAGTGCTCATGCAGATTGATCATAGGTCATACCAGAAAGTTGAGTTTCATGTTTCCCTGCAGGGCTGAAGGAGAGTCCAGTCATGTCTCACGCTGACTCTCTACTCCTGGTGGAGCTGATGGATGAGATCCGCACACAGGTGGGGGTGGTGTACAGCCAGGACTGCCAGTAGACGTTTAACACGTTATTGAAAACAACTTTGTAATGAAGAGTGACCTTACTGATCCAGCACTTTGTAAACATGTTTCCTTTGTAATAAAGGTGTATGATGAATTTTCCTCAATCAGGGTAGAATCATGCACTTTTTTGTATTAGACAGTTAAAATGTTATTTAATTGTGAACTTAAAAAAAAAAAGGCAAATTATATTTGCAGCATTCATTAAAACACTAATTTTATGTTTACCTTTAAACTGAAATACTTGATTTTAGAACTGGTCAAAATATGTTTAGTTCTTGGAGCAATTCTTTTTTTTTTTTTTTTTAATAAATGAATACATTTTTGTCCATGAACAAACTTGTTGCAAATAAAATAAAAACAGGCAAGTTCAGATGGGTGCTCGTCTCTTTTATTGATGGAACTCCAGTCTTGTGGGACAGGTTAGTACACCAGCTAAACATGTTATCCTTTTAAATATAGTAAGTTCTTATACTCTATTATTACAATCAGAAGCATATTAGACTCACGGAGACAGTTACAGAGGATCAACACAGAAGACAAATTATATCAGTCATTTTGCAGAGGACAGATTTTTAATCACTCATCTGAAAAATACCTTAAATAGGTGCAACCGTCTTACACACGCTCTGCCTCAAATTAAATCAGAATCCAAAGGAATTTAAAGATTTTAATCACACATCCAACACAAAAAAACAGTAACTCTCTCAAACACCTGCAAAACTATCATTTCTTTGAAGTCAGACAAAATATATAATCCGATTTGAAAGTCTCTAAAACCAAACGTTCGCTACTCACAGAAGTCAAGTATAGTGTAGAATGTAACAATGTGCAGAGCAGACTGGGAGTGCAACACCAACGTACGCTGAAACACATTCGGAGCTGGTAAATATGGGGGACACTTATGCAGACAGCACTATGGAGCGATCTGTTTGGGTGAAGTCGAGGCAGCGCTGCAGGGGGATGCCCTTTGTTTCAAAACACTAACACTTTGTTCGTTACGCCAGCAGGAGTGTGAAAAGTAAACTGTTCCAACGTGCCATTCAGGTCAATCGGCTCCACCAGCAGCTACACCCAAACAGGAGACGGGATGAACATGCACACACACAAGGATGCATCCACTCAGACTTTACCAGTCCAAGTGTTGGGAGTGAATAAATACAGCAGTTTATGGTCAGGGTGTATTAATCTGAGGCCCTGAAGACTGGTCTGATTGTGAAAAATCAAAGCTAAAGGAATGAAAACGTTAAATGGAATAGTTGAGAAGAACGTCACCCCCATCCAAACAGCTCTTGAGCCACTGAGGCCCAACTTTAAAGCTCGACTCTATCATTGTCTAAACTTTAAACAGCTGAGTCTGTGAGCCGTGACTTTGCATGAAAGGGGTTCAGGAGAACTAGTATGGAGAACTATGAAAGACTGATGAAAGTGAAGGGAGGAAGCAGCACAGCTTGCGTTGGCTGCTCAGGCCACAAGAACCACACGCATGGTGTTGGTGTAACCGGAGCCGGGGCGCCAGCCGGTCAGGATGATCACAACGTCGCCCTCTTTGAAGAAACCTCTGGCCTTGCCTAGAAAATGAAAAGCAAGACGTTTTACAAACCAGCCTGATTGTTGACATGACTGAACTGAGTTTTAGGTCCAAACTTGAGAATAAGCTGCATTTTTTTTTCAGTTAGGGCGGGGCGACACAGCCCAAAATTAATATTTCAATATTTTTAAGATAAATCATGATATGCATCAATATTTTTTGTTCTTTCCATAAAATAATAAAATATATATATTTGGGTCAAACCTTTGTGCCAATTGCCAAACAGGCACATTAACAACAGCTGTATCTGTACAAAATAAATGTCTAAAAAATAAACTACATATATTGAAGTTTTTTTTTTAACATTTATTTACATATTAAATAATCCTCAGCTGCGCTGCCTTCACAACGTTAGTAAATGTGTAAAGCAGCATGTGAGGGGCAGTCTGTATTCAGTGAGGAAGCAGGAGGGGCTGCATGAAGTTGGTGCAGATGGGAGAAAAAGAACTAAACAAATTTTCAAGTCTATTAATACTTGATGGTTGCGATAGAGCCATTTTAACCATCGTAAATTCAAATACTTGCGATACATCAAGTATATTCAATACGTCGCCCAGCCCTATTTTCAGTTCTAAAGCTAACGAGCTGTAGCTTCTTACCCATTTCTATGGCAAAGTTGACACGCATGTCCACGTCCTCAGCCCAAACATCGTGGGCGGGCTTGGTGTAGAGGACGGGGAAGATCCCGCGGTACAGGTGGGCCTGACGAGCAGTCTGAGCATTACGGGTCACGGCGATGATGGGGGCACGGGGTCTGTACCTGGACAGCAGGTGGGCAGACCTGCAAAAACACGTACATGAACACAACTGAGAACAAAAACTCCCAACATGATCCACAATTTCTTTCATACATAAAGAAAGTGCTGAATCTAAATGCAAATTAATGCATACTGAGCTGGAATTTAAAAAAAAAAGAAAAAATAGGATTACGGTATGTGGTATTTCTGCTTTATATGATCATTGGAGGTTATTTGATTGGTCAGATTATTTTTGGAAAACATGCAGTTTATGCTGAGGCTAAAAACATGCAAATATTGATCTGTCAAATTGTCCTTTTAGAACAGATATATTCACAGTGCAGAGCTGTATGATAGGTTAAAATAACAACATATAATTGAAAAAAAAAAATCATTCCATAGCATTTATACTTTTGCTCTGAAATACTGCATTAAGTGTAATAATCTAATTGGAATAACACTAAAAGCAATTTTGCTTCATATCAGTGCTACAGCAGCTGGATATGCCAGATCCAACAATTCAGAAGAGCTGAAGATTACCATCAGAGCAACGTGGGCTAAACACCTGCACAGTGCCACAGACTGATCGACTCCATGCCACACTGCATTGCTGCAGTAATCCAGGCAAAAGGAGTACCAACTAAGTATTGAGTACTGTACATGCTCATACTTTTCAGTTGGCTAACATTTCTAAAAATCCTTTTTTTTATTGGTCTTAATATTCAAATTTTCTGAGATACTGAATTTGGGGTTTTCATTAGTTGTAAGTTAATCATCATGTCAGTAATAATCATCAATATCAAAAGAAATAAACATCTGAAATATATCAGTCTGTGTGTAATGAATATAATATACGTTTCACTTTTAGAATGGAATTAGTAAAATAAATCAATTTTTTTATGGTATTTTAATTTTATGACAGCACCTGCACCAGTATATTTAGAGCAGATAAAGGTCATGTAAGGGTTGATGCATAATGATTAAATAGCAAACACCAATTTTTATTTATTTATTATTATTTAAATTTATTCTGGCATATTTTTACTCTGTCTTCAGCAAAACTTCTTTAAAACTCAGTGGGGTCTCATTTTATTGCAACAAAATGAATAAACCTAGAAAAACAAAACTACAAAATATTTCAAACTATCAAATTTGATAGTTGCACATTTGATACCAGTGCAGTCTCGACAGGTTTAAAACAGCCAAAATAAGTAAAAAAAAAAAAAAAAACACCATCGTGGGAGTGCAGTGGCTTTAAAGTGAACTGATGTACGCTGGCCAAAGATCACAGCTTTTGTGAAACACAAAATTTAGAATACAGAAAACGTTGAAAGTGAAAAAAAAATGTATATACACCTTTTTAATTCAATGGAAAGAAGGCGTATTAAAATAAAATAATTTGGTCCTCAACAGAGCTCAAAACAACATAACTACCGGTACATGAACAACACACGAGTCTTGCATAATTATTTACACAACTGGAAAAAGTATCAACCTGGTAAATCACGATTTAATCAATTTAAAAATATTTTTAATAGCAACAGGTTGACTCGGCGATGGTGGGTTGTGTAGGACCATGGGATGTAAAACGAGTCTAAATTACTGCACCTCCATTCCCATGATTTACAGAACCAGTCCACAGTAGAAAGATGTCTAATCACTTTGTTTTGTTTTTTGAATGTCCAGAGGACCAGACTTAGCTTTTTTGGATTTTTCTACCTGGATTACTGAGCATGCATCAGGGTAAAACTGTGTTTCTTTTTAAGAAGCAGATTGTGTCTAACCGAACGCTAGGAAACACCTTGTAATGGCTACTTTTCTACCCTCCATCGACTACGGTGACATTATTTATATGAACGACGCTACAAGCACCTTGCAGATGTTGGACACTGTTGGAAATATTGATGTTGGACAGTTCATTGTATTAAAAAAATTACAGTTATCACATTGAATGCATCCTAAAAATAAACATTTTTTAAAATTACTGTCTTTTCAGATTTTACACATTTTCTTTTTGTCAAATGTACGGATTCGTATTATCATTTGTCATCGTTTATTCATTTAGACTTTGATATGAAGGACGTACATTGAAAAAGTAATTTTTTCTTATATTTCACTAAAGTCCTTTGATGTGATTATTTCATTATTATGCTTTACCTTTCAAGATTTTCATTAAACATGTTTAGGGGTGAATGTAATTGCTGCTTGTAATGACACTGTTGGATTGTAGTGCTGAATTGTAACATTTAATTATAATAACATCACATAAAAAACATGAGCTTTGCTCTTAAATAAATTTTAAGTCAGGTTGATCACTGCCACCTGCCTGAAAAAGATCTTTGATATTTTGAGAGAAGTTTTTAATTCATTCTTCCTGTTTCTTTTCTAGGTTTTGTGAAATGCAGTGGGAAAACGTTTAGGAATTAATGTGAGTGTGCTGGTGTTTGCTGTGAGGAGAGACCTGCCACCATGAAGAGTGAGGTGCCGTCTGAGGCTACTAGCAGACGGGAGCATCTGAAGGAGCCACTGGTGAACCCAGAGTCCATCGAGGAAGCCAAGAACTTCCCCAACAACATGGAGGTTATTGGAAAGGCCGGCAGCGATTTTGAAACCCTGTGTGAGTCCAGGCATCGGGCCTTGAGGGACACGGCGACCCACAGAGACTCAGATAGGAGCCTACCTGGGCGCAGAAAAAGAAAAGGCCAACAGGCAGGGCCGTCGGACTGCTCTCTAAAGGAAGGCCACATCAGTGAGAATTCACTGGCACCTCAGCGTGCCAGGATAGACCTTTTAGAGCATCCCAGTGAGGATGAACAGAACAATGAGTCCTCTTTTAGTGACTGTGCTTCCTCCCCTTCATCAAGCCTGCGGTTTGGGGACTCGGACACTCTCAGTTCAGATGATGACGGGGAAGCTGGAGCTACAGGGGGGCAGCAGAAGGCTCCTGCCCTTCCTACAGGGGGAACCACTGGAGTTGGCCTGCGCCCCAATTTGAGTCGAACTCGGAGCAGTCGTTCCCATAAGTGGGTGCGGTCTGAGGCCGAGCCAGTGTTGCTGAAGCGGCCGTGTCTGAACAGCCGGCGGCCTCTGCATAGGAAACGCTTTGTGAAAACCGCTCCCGGAGGAGGTCAGCTGACTCAGAAGCAGAAAGAGCGGCTTCTGCTGCAGAGGAAGAAACGTCAAGTGATTGCACAGAGGAAATATGCTCTGCTTCATAACAGTAGTAGTTCCAGTGAGGAGCTAAGCAGTGACTCATCCTCCCCTTCTTCTACCGAAGTGGACGATGAGCTGTACGTAGATGTCAGCAGCACCAGCAGCCAGCCCAACAGTGCTACTGTATCAGCAGGTAAAGCCACACTTTAAAATGTAACAAACATGTTTTATATTGTGTGCATCAGTTGTTTTACCGCAGGAGATATATTTGTTATTGAAAGTTGCAGAACTCGGAGAATTGCTTGCTAAATGTAAAACTTGTCATAACAGAGTAACTCCTTACTCTGCTGAGGCCAGACTGTGGACGCAGGGTCTCACATTTTAGCCACTAGGGCTACATATTATCTTAATGGAAGTTGTATTTTCTAAACCTCACAGGAACCATGAGCTCTAATGCTGCAGGAATAGCACAGTCTAGCGTGGTGAACATATTTTAATTGAAGCACATCAATGCAGTATGGATTGTATACGCGCTGAGAAGCAGAACAGAAAAAAGTAATGGTCAACGAGGGAGGAGGTCAGCATGTTGTGTAGTTTGCAATGACAGCTTTTGTTCACAGAGAATGTTGCCATGTAGGTTTTCATTGTAATTTCCATTTAGGCTCACTGTGTAATCAGGATTTATTTTTGTATCTAGTTTTTTTTCCCCCTTCCTCATTGTTGTCATTTTTGTCCCGAGTTTGTGCAGGTTTTGCGGTAACTGATGTTTGCAAGTTCTAGTTGTGGCATTTTTGACATGGCTGAAAATGATGAGTAATAAATGCTTGAATCACTTTTTAGTCTTAGTCACAGTAGACAACTCTGAGGAAAAGACTATCACAGGCTGATCGGTGTCAGCTCTGTTCCCTGTCTCTGTTGTGAAGCAGTAATGAAAACGGTCATTGCTTTGGCTCGGCTTGATGCAGCAGCTAAAGAAAACTAAACCGAGCAAACTGAAAACCCAATTCATGTCCATTCAGTGAAGCAGAATGAAGACTGTAAAAGTATTGTTTTTGCATGAGTTTATTTTATTCTGATCCTCTACCATATACTAATGTTAAGACAAACAGTAAACTTTATTGCAGCTTTTAATTTGAACTTGCAATAAATGGAATAAAAGATGCAACAGTTATAAGTATATTTAAAACAGCTGATAGCTGTTACGTTGCTCTGTTTAATGGGCCTTCCTTTGACACGTGGTACTAAAGGCACATTTTAAAACTGCAGGTTTATGCAGCTTTTTAATTCACAGTTCACTTCTCAGCTCTTGTTCAAAGCAAATGAAAATAACCCCCCACCTTTACCGTGGTTCATTCATTGTATCTCTTGTGTAGCCATTTAGCCCGAGTACTATTTCTGCTGCAGTGGCCCAAGGGGGAAATGGAAAGTTAGTTGTTGTGACTTTGTGGTAGGGGACCCGTGAGGGGAAAAAACTGTTGTGCAGCCACCTTCGCATAGAAACACTAGATCTCAAAGGAGAACATGACATTTGTTTACAGCAGGGGGGAGGCAGCGAAGCCAGTGATGAAACCTGCCTTCTGGATGCCCAGTACCTGAGTGGGTGTATCAGGAAGCATTTCAGCCTAACGGGACGGGACATTATCATTAAATATTTAAGCTTAAATATAATAACTTGTTGGGAATTTACTTGTAAGAGTATTAAAAAAATACTTATTTTACGTTTTGTCACTATAAAATGTTGCTATCATCAAAGCAATTCTATCTCAAGCATACATTTTATTTTATGTAGACAAAGGGAAAAAAACTAACTGATCACGTGGCTGCACGTTTGGAATGCCTGCAGCTATCAAATGACATTTTTGTATTTTCTGTTGCTCCGTATATACGGTAGTTGTGTTAAGAAAAGTGTGTATGCGTTGTTTACTCCAACAGGGCATACATTGGTTACAGTTCTTTACCAGCTTGATGGTGTTTGTGTTGGTGCGTGAAGTGCCAGGCAGCTAGACTTGTGGAGGGTGCTAAGCAGCAGTTCCCATGAGAGAGATGGAAAAGTCACAGAGGAGAAACATGGACGTCGTGAGCAATTCACCTAGTTATGTGCACAAAAACAAAGCTCCCAATGTGCGCACAGACCTTGCTAGAAAACAATATAATGAAAGTATTAGCTGTTTCTAGTTGTAGCTACATTTCCTTTTGCTTTGTTCTAGATTTTTTAAAAAGCATTATTAAAAGTTGTTGCATGTGCAAAGTGTTTTCTCACTGTCATCAGATAGTACAACTCACAAACATCCCTCAGTGTCATTTCTTTCAGATATGGTAGACGACTACAATAAAGAACATGAAATTTATGCAGAAAGCTCAGTTTGCATGGGATATTTGACTTGTACGCCAAATGAATGAGTCAGCAAGTCTTGATTACACTGAGATATTGTGGCAATAATTAGAAACAGGTGTGCAACTGTACAAACTAAGACCTATGACAACTGTGACTGCTGCCAGGGTGTCTACAAAGAACGGAACAATGTATAAGATGATTTATGTATATTGCATGTCTGTAAAAGTATAAAAAGCTTTAAAAATGTGTATGCAAGTCCACCTACTATCCCTTCCAAGTTTTAGCTGTTCTTTGACTATGATTTTTACCCAATATGATTGTTCAGTTTGTTTATTCAACAATTTGACTCAATGAAAAAGGGAAAAATCTTTCCCACAACCACAAAATGTGTGTTAGAAATTGCACCACATATGTTAGGATTGAGGTTTATTGTTCCCGCTGAATCATTGTATTCAGTTCTGTAGTTTTCTTTGATGAAAGACTCATTTGTTTGTCTACAAAACTTTGTACAAGAGAGCACTTTCTAGACCTTTGGTAATGCTAAATAAGTGCTCTGTGAAACAGTTGCCCTTCAGAATTGATGTTTGGTCTATTTTAGTGTTTTATAACTTCCAGTGGTGTGTTCAGGTGCTTTGGATGAGGATGTGGTTGTGATCGAGACGTCTCCAGCACCAGTACCTGTTGTTCCTGCAAGTGAGGAGATAAATGTCACTTCGACGGACAGTGAGGTGGAGATTGTCACAGTCGGAGATGGATTCAGGTAGGAACCATCAACTTTAATACAAGTGGATGAAACGCCTTCGCCTTCTCCCATTGTTCAAAGCCAAAATGTATGTTTTGTTTTTGGGTACTGCCGTGTTGTATTATTGAGGCAGTAACTGTGCTCTAGGGGCACGGGGCTGCACCCTTTATCTGAAAATTCCACTTATACACCCTCCCAATATTGTGGCTCAGGGATGACATCATGGGAATTGGAAATCCCCAAAGACCTGGGCAAACAACGCAGCAGAACCCATGCATTGACGATTGAGCTAATTTGGATTTAAATTGTCAGATGAGGGGCAGAAAAATGATTTCTGTTGACAATGCTGAAAATAGTCCAGACAAAAGGTCGGAACTACGAATCTTTTTCACTATTTAAACAGCAGAGTGGAGCATGATCCGTGAAGCGGCAGCTCTGAGTGATTTTAGTCTGCTTCCTTAAAACAAACCACGGGTCCGAGCTAATTTAGCCGTGCTGAGCTTATGAGAGGAGCAGAGCGAGGAAGCACAACATTAATAAATCAGTTTATCATAACGCTAAAGACATGGTCCTTAGCGGCTAACAAGATGGCTAACGCTTTAGCCGTCTTCTTCCACAGCTGAGACTGACTGTGTCTTTGGCGATATGATGAACTGCTGATTTATTAATGTCTCCACCTCTCTCTGCTCCTCTCATAAAGCTCAGCACGGCTAAATGAGCTCTGACCCGTGGT
>JAVCKU010000042.1:9475267-9494343 GCA_032273985.1 Hypsolebias coamazonicus | reverse complement strand
AGTAAGATTCATCACCTGACCTCTTCTCTTCCTCTTCAGATCTGGTCCAGGCCACCCAGGACACCAACGTGAACGTCCCCCAGATGGCTGACACACTGATGGAGAGGGTGGGCAATGCCAGCTGGGTGGTGGTTTTCAAAGCTCTGATCACCACACACCACCTCATGGTGCACGGCAACGAGGTGAGGCTGCCACATGGACAGAGACATGCAGGGAGTTGAAGGAGATTTGTGAAGTCCTTTGTCAGTGCTGTCCTCTACTGAGGTGATGATCTGTGTTGTTACTAGACAGATGTTTTGTCCCACATCGTGGAGCAAATAGGCGGAATCAGAAATACCTTCCATCGTCTGTCCATCCATCCTTGCATGTTGTGAGCATGATAACTGAAATTTAAGTGAGGTTCCACCTTCCATTATGGTGTGTAGTTGCAGCTAGGCAAAAGATAGGTGCCTTTTGAAAATTGAGTTGTCATGTCAAGATCCAAGAAGGCCACCTATATCAGTGTTTGCCCTACCATTACACAAGGGGGGTGCCCCATCCGGTCAACAGAACTGAGTGCCCAGCCTGCCAACCCCCCCACCGTTTGACACTGTTGGTATTGACGTAGCGCGGGGCGCAATGCAAAAATTCTACTGATGTACTGCTCCCCTCCCCATCTATTAAAAAACTGGCAGCAATATAGCACTAAGCTAGCAGGCGGGAAACACAGACCTGATCCCCGCGCCCCCCCCCCCGACAAAAATAAAATGCGAGACGCGCCCCAGTCTGGGTGAACTGGTTTGTTTTTTCTTTCTTCCATTTCCAGTTTGTTGTAGATGAAGTCCAGTTGCCTTCTGCTCAACTTGCTGGGATGATCAGATGATTCTGAGGGTGGGGTCAATAAATGATCCATTTCCAATCGCAGCCTCGTTTGACAGTCGTGTCATATTTAAATAAAGAAGACGTGAACACGTAAAGCCACCGATGATTGTTGGATCATGGGGAAGTTACTGTGAACTGGTTTTTGTTGTTCCTGCAGTTGTTCTGGTTGAAGTGCTCTTTGGCATTGCATGTTTCCTTCTTTGTGCAGCAGCGTCCTTTCTGTTAGCAAACAGTTTACTGACGCTTGGCTTTAGCTTTTGTTCTTCATAGCAGTGTATCCGCTCTCTAAAATACACATCTGTTTCCTTGTGTTGAGGAAAAACATCCAGGACATGGTTTTGAAACGTGCACGAGCCTAAACCCAACGTGCACGAGCCTAAGCCCAACATGTGTTGGTTTGTGTGGCAGCGTGGCGTTCACTTTGGATGTTTGTAGCTCTGCTTTGATTGAGTCCTCATCAAGATTATTGGTGGTTCTCTGAGACAAAGCAAGACTGACGGCTGGAACAAACACTTTGGCTCCAATTGGTGTTGAACTCCGTGTGTGTGCCAAGCACGTGCACGCTCTAACAGCGAACACAGTACGAGCTGAACATTTGAACTGGTTGAGTTCCTCCATTCGCTGTACATGTTGACACGTCTTCATTCACACACAGCCATCCTTTGTGTTCTGTCACTTTTCCATCGTCCCTTTGTTTCTCTGCTCGTGATCTGTTGCGCCGTCCTGACCCGTTGCTGTCGCTCGTCTGTTTCAGCGAGGAGGAGACGCTCGGCTCGCCAGACAACTACTTGGTGGTGGAGAGTGTGGATTCAGGCATCAGCAGCTCCGCCTCCACCTGCTGTCCCAAAGCAGGGTCAGACACACGTCCACACACACACCGAGCTACTGGCACACGCTCATGTGACCACTGCAACATGTCTGACACGTGTGTAACGTTGGTTTGCACGTAGAACTCATGTTTACAACGTAGACCGTTTAGATGATCGCTTGTTTGAGTCGAACAGCTCAGAAGGTTTGGGTACGTGTTCAAACAGTGCTGCGTAACACGTGTACAACCAACACCTGCACAGAACAAATTATTATTATTATTATTGTTTTTATTATTTTAGTTTGACTCAACTTCTAAAAATGAGACCAGGTAAAAAAAAATAAAGATAAAAATGTACATTATACACTCCAGATACAAATTGTTGGTTGTTAAAACATGAAGTGGCCTCAGTCAGGTCCATGTACTCTGTTCATGTTTGGTGTCTTTAAAACGTGCACACATTTCTGTGAACGTGAACGTACGCAGCTCCAAACCATGACAGCCAGGAGGTATCTCCGAGTTCTTCTCTGCTTTGTTCCATGTGTTGAACATGAACTCTGTCCTGGTTGTGGTTCCAGGTTCAGACGCTGACAGAACTTTGTCTCGTGTGTTTGTTGCAGCGAGAAGTGTCGCGCCGTGCTGGAGCTCCCCAACGGTCCTTTGAAGGACGTGTCCGGCACAGAGGAGGTTAAGTAAGTGTGTCTGTGAACCTTTACTCTGGACTCTGTGGAACTGAAGGTCTTCAGAGGAGCCTGCGTCTTCTGTCTTCTAGGCTGGACCGGAGTTCTGTTGCCTCGGAGCAAGCGCTAAACGGGCCGGCGTGAAGCCCGACTGTTGCGTCGGCCAGGTCATTCTGTCATGCAGGGTTCTCTCCTGGATCATCCAGCAGATCCCCAGTCCCGCCCTCACCAGGACCAGCAATACTCCTACTGGCTCATCACTGACGGACCAACGAGATGTACAGAGTGAACTGAAGCAACATGAGACACGGACTCTGACCCAGATGTTTTTCCATTTGTTTATATACCGTTGTTTCTAAGAGGTGATGTGACGGATGTCTTGGCACTCAAAAAATTAAATAGTAATGTTGCTATAGTTAAAGACATGATTGTAAGAATAAAATATTTTATGAAAAGAACACGTATGCAGAAACACAAGATGGATTATTACCACAGGAGGACCAGTGTGACCTCTGACCTGCCACCCACATCTGTTTTACCCAGAACAGAAAGAATCAAACTAATTATCTGCAAATATTAGAAAAATGACACTTTATTCAGAAGGTTAAACTGAGACAGAGACATGGACAAAAAGACAGGAGACAGAACTGGAAGTGTCAGAAATGAAGATGTTGAGGTTCTCCTTAGGAGTGACAAGGATGGAGAAGATCAGGAATGAGATCATCAGAGGTACAGCACATGTTGAACAACTGGGAGATAAAGTTAGAGACACACTGAGATGGTTTGGACATGTCCAGAGGAGGGACAGTGGTTTGGACATGTCCAGAGGAGGGACAGTGTGTATGTTAGAAATGCAGCTGCCAGGAAAAAGACAAAGAGGAGATCTATGGATGCAGTTAGAGAGGACATGGAGGTGGTTGGAGTGAGGACAGAGTGAGATGGAGGAGGATGACCCTTTAAAGCCAAAAGAAGAAGACAATAACTTGAACCATATTTAGGAAACATTTAGGAACAGATCACAAAAGCTCAGAACCCAGAAACCTGAACATTAAAGACAATCCGGCATAAAATATTAAATAAAACTATCAGATAAAACTTCCATCCCTTTTCTTTAACCTCGTCTCCTTTCCTGCCATCACTGTGCAGGAGACGGGGACACTGGACAGCTTAAAAGGGTAGAACTTATATTTTTTTAAATTAAATTTTACTTTTTTATATTACATTTTGCCCATTGCTGTACATCCATCTAAAAAAAAACATCTGCTTGAGCCAGATCCTTTTTAAATAAATTACACAGAAGAACTAAACTTTTCTCTTTCTGCTCGACTGTTCAACACCTGAAGAGGAAAAACGATGAGTTTTCCGTTCGACTCACTTGATAGAATATATGGAAACTCCTTTCTCCAGGATTCCTCGTGACGACGCGAGACTTCTCCAAGAGAAAATTGGAAATTTTCCCTCCGTCTGGTTCTCCACCGGAACTGAACTGGATCTCGAAGTATTTTCCCTGTTGGATCAAAGCAGGGGTTTTTTTTTTTTTTTCTTCAAGATTAACAGAAAGCTGAAAATATAAATTTATGGTGTGAAAACATGGCATCTGAGCCTTCCAAAGTTGCTAAAGTGAGTATGTGTGAATATATTTACTACATATAAAAATCTGATCCTGCTTTTCGTGGTGCTTGGGACTCCAGACGGATCTGTATCCGTTTCAGTCGAGATGAGAGCAGAGGACCAGACACTCCTTATTTAAAGACAGCTGTGATCTCAGGCCATCAGTGCCAAAGCAATTTATTTTTCCTCTAAAATGGTTTAAACATCTTGTGTAAGCACTGATTTGTATGGAAATATGAAACAGATCCAGGTAAGCAGGTGAAAAATGATGAAAAAGTTTATTTTCCATCGTAGCAGAGGAGCTGAGGAGAGGAGTGAGTGGTTCGACATGTGTTTCTTTTTCTTCTGGTTAACCAGGACACATGTGAGGGCTGCTGCCTCGAGCGAGGACAGAAAACAGAAGATAAATCTTTGTTTTCAAAAAGCCTCTGGATCCAAAGGTGTGCCCAAAAAGCCTCCAGCGGTCACACGCCCGTAAGGCGTGAAACCTTTTGTTAGCAACACAATGGAGGAGTTGCGTTGCAGGTTTAAAGGCCTTTTTGTTTTTTGTTTGTTTCAGAACACGAGAAGGACGCAAAAAAAAAGAAATGTAGGGAAAGTTTAGCGTTTTGAAGTTACAGCTCCTGATTAGGTTTGACGTGCTCTTGCTGTTAGGAGAGCAGCGAAGTGGAACCCTTACAAATCGGCTGGAGTTGTTGTTCCTCAGAGTCTTGGCGTTTCCGAAGGCTTCTAGCAGCGGGTTGGACTGCAGGATGATGTCTTTGACGTGCTGCATGGAGAAAAATGTACAAATAAAACCCTCACTCTATTACACACAGAAACTGCACAGCAGGTAGACGCACCACAACATTTCACACCCTCAGCGACGGCCCGCTGCTTACGTCTTTGGAAGTTTCCACTTTGTGTGTGTGTGTGTGTGTGTGTGTGTGTGTGTATAAACACACACAGAAATGCCCGTCTGCAGACAACACACACAAAGTCTGGAGGACATTATCTTTCCTGTGAGCCATGTGTATGTCAGAGACACAGGAGTTTTTAATCTTGGGCAGACAGAGAGGTTCCCTCTTCCATTAACGTTTAACGTTGAAAGGAACGCTTTTCTTCCGTCTAAACTCACTCCTTTATGAAAGATAAAAGTAAACACTTTATGATTTTACCAACAACAGCAACGAAATGTTCAGAGTGGGGATAAACAAGTGGCAGAAAAATATGTATTTTTTTATTAATTTTACTTTCTCAAATCCAAATTAAAACATACAAAAGAAAAAGTCCAAAGGAAAATGTGAAAATGAGAAGCGATTCTGAGCGTTATTCACACACAGGTGTTAAATTAGATTAAAAAGGCTTTAGAAGTTTAATTTCTAAACTAAGTGAATATTCTGAACAGATTATTCTCACATGGATTATTTTATTATTTTATATTTTATTACTTTGTTGTTTGAATTGTAAAACAGTTTGGTGAACTTCTGTTAGTTTTATGTCTTCTAAAGATTCACTTTACACAAATTTAGATGTATAATATGCTGAATTTAAATACAGTGGTCCCTCGTTTATTGTGGGGGATCTGTACCCTGAATCCCTGTGATAAGTGAAAAACTACGAAGTAGGAATGGTAGTACAAGTAGTTGTTTATTTTAGTATACACTATATATTTTTTTTTTAACCCTTCCCACGCTCTTGCAATATTCTAAACAATGTTTTTAAACTCTAAATGCTCTAAAAGAGACAGAATGTCATGGTTTTAGCTCCTGGCCTCCTCTGTTCTTTGCCACCTGCAAGAGCTTTTGGCCACGCCCACTTCTCCACGCTGCACTGACAGATCAGCTGAAGCAGGAAGTTAATCCTGCGCTGTGGGCTGCACAGAAGTGCAGCAGGTGCTAAATAATTTAAAATAATTTAAACAAAAATTCCTTGACGATTGTGCGGCTCATCCATCAATCAGCCATTATGTGTCATGTCCAATCTTATTTTGAAAAACCGTGATACGGCGAATCCGCGATAAACGAACCACCATGTAGCGAGGGACTAGAAGCAACTCCGTGTTTGATTTTAAAACCTGGACATCATGCCTCTCTCTCTCTCTTGGCGGCAGCAGCTCTGACTGGATTCAATATGCATATATTTAAATCCTTCTGCCATCATGGTGCGAACACTTCCTCGTCAAACTTCAGGTCTTTATCAAGCTTAAAGAACGGGACATCTGTTGGTTTAAACTTTAGGGGGTCTGCCAGATGGCTGACTGAAAAACTGGCTGCTGATGGGGTGATGATGAGATATAAGAGATGGGGCGGATGAAGGACTGCTGGAGGAACAAGTGAGGGAATAATCAAGGAATACGTCATTTAATCTTATACAATTTAAAAACTAAACCAAAATATATTGCAGTTATTTGTTGAGTGAATTGATGAGGTAGGTCGAACAGCAATATAAGCTCAACATGCACTTTTAATCACAAAACAGCTACAAAAAAGAAGTTAAAAAAAAATTAAGTATTAAATTTATTACAAAAATTATGGAGCGATGTGGGGTGTGCAGTTCAGATGAGATAATTAGTAGTATTTCAAAATAAAAGCCGTTTCTGTGTTAAACTCAGGGCTGAAGCGTCGTCACATCAGACGTTACTGGAAACATTTTACTGCTTTTATTGTTCAACTAAGGTTCATATACTTCTGCTGTCCTCACAGAACTGTATAAACATTTACACCAAAATAAAAACTTTATATCATGCTTCCAAGGATACAGACTTTATTTTCCAGAAAACACCTTACACCTACCTGCATGCATTAATTATATCGACGTTCAGTTGACCGAGTGTACGCCAATTTTTCAACAGTTTGAGATTTGTCTTGTTGGTGCTAAAATACTATTTTAATTGTCTCACTTTGGTATTTGTTATAGATTAAACTAAAGAAACAGGATTAAAACAGGCTGCTGATAATAAAGTACCTAAAGATCCTATTTGTTGTCTACGATGAGTAAAAACCACACCAGACTGCCTCATTCATAAAGAATTTGAAGTCCTACTGCACACAAGCCTCCATGATCTTCAGTTATCAATCCATTTATGCAACGAGGCCTTCAATAAACAAACATGATGCTTCTTTTTTTTTTTTTACAGACTCTCATGGACCAAACGCATCTGCTCTCACCTGCACTCGGGAGCCGCCTCCCGACACTTTGGAGATGTATCCCATGATGTATTTGGCTGCCACGGTCTTCCCAGCTCCACTCTCCCCACTGAAAAACAAATACAGTTTATTGTATTTTCTCAAACGATCTTTTAGAGACAAATTTAAATGGTTAACAGTTCATTTATTTAGAGCCTCTCTACCACTGGGCTAATTTTCAGATCCATGCAGCAATGAAGATAAGAAGAGCTTTGGAGAACACTTCTGTTGTGTTTACATATTTTGTCCATCACCTGATCATTTTCCTCCTTGCCTCTCACGGTGCCATGGTCACTCATGTTGCCACATGTGGTTTAGCAGCGGCTGACAAAGATTTTGTTTTTGCGCCTGTGCCTTAAAATAAAGTCAAGCTAGTGCAGCCACTGTAAGAAACACAGCTGCAGACTGTTAAGGGGCTGCCAGAGGAAGTCATGGGAGCAGCATTATTACATTGGAGTCTCTGTACGGCGGCTCCCATCCCCCTAAATACCTCCCCGTTCCTACCAGATCCTTCAGCTTTATCTGGATTTCCTCCATGCATCTCGAAATAAAGCAAGAAAAAAGCGTCTGCTTTGTTTTCCATACCAAATACTCTGATCTCCATCTGAAAGTATTGTTTCTCCTCATGAAAGTTATTCTTTGATGGGGCTATTTTAAGCACAAGCTTCTGTGGGAGTCCTGCTGTTTTGGCCTCAGAAACAGTGAAGTCTGAAGCCACTGTTAAATTCTGCAACAATTTATTAACCAAATAAGGACACAAGTTACTCAATACCGTGCAGAAGGAAGTATTCGGGATTAGCTTTTGCAAATTATTATACAATTAAACAGTGCAAGGAATGTGTGGCCAACACCAGATTCTAGTTTTTCTGGCAGCAGTAATCTTTAAAAACACATGTATTTTTTGCATTAATAATCCAGAACCCCGTTAAAAATCTTACCTAATAGCTCAAAACTTTAAGTAAAAACATAAAATTTGGAAGAGGAATCCATATTGCCCTCTGCTTTTTAGGACATAATCTTTAACCAAGATCATCTTGTGTTGAGAACTGTTAAGAGTCGTAGCTGTTTTGGTCAAACTTTACACATTTATTACGTGCGTCTCATTGCAATACTGCACAGCGTCATGCTCAGAGTGTGTGTTATACACGACTCTCAGCTACTACCAAAGTTTAGGTCAACATCTGTCAAAAGGACTGAGTTATATTTGTTTTATTTTTGTTGCTGAGTTATAGTCGCCTTTGGACATGGAGGTAGTTGGAGTGAGGACAGAGGATGCAGAGGACAGAGTGAGCTGGAGGAGGATGACTCGCTTTGTGTTTTTGAGGTCAAACAGCTGAGGCAACTACATTGACTCCAACAGTTAATTGGCTGTAGATGTGCATCCAATGACTATTTTCTGCAAGTTTATTTCAATTTGTCAAGTGGTTTATGAAATGTTTTGGTAACCGACAGACACATAAACATGTACTCACACAAGGGCAAGAAAACTTTATTGTCCAACTTCGCCTTTTGACGGAATGCCGTAATAACACATTTGCTTCACCAAAGAGGGAAATATAATGATGTGAAGACATCACCCTCTCATTTACCATTGTCTGACGATCTTTATCTGCACGTTTGCTCAAATCTGAACGATAACATCTGGTATTTCAGATATGCAGATCTATTCATGTGCAGTGTGCAAAAAAGACAAATGATACAGGGCAAAGATGGTTTTGGTGGCAGCAGAGTTCATTCCAGAGGTCAACCTCACTTCCATGTAATTTTGTTGAACATATTATGCATCATAAAGGTTACAGCTTCCTGATTTGAGCTTCTGAGGCATCTGATTGTGGCTACAACGCTCTATCTAAAGTGTGGCATAAGCTTGTTGAAAATAACACAATGCATTGTCCATTCAACCCCAAATTGTTCATTCGTTGCCCTCACTTCCTTGGAGAGGAAGAAGAGGAGGAAGGCCACATCAATGAAACAAAAGACTTAATGCACATGTGCTATGAAAACAGGAGTGGCCTGACAAAGAAAAGCAAAAAAACAATTAACGCCACGGCGGGAGTCAAAGCTAACTGTAAGACTGATGAAAGTGGGGAGAAAAGGTCGAGCACGTCTCACTGAAAGGTTTCTATACAAAGTGAACATCTTCCTACTCGTGTTATTAAGTTTTTCATCACGACACAGCTGACAGCTGAGACTTTGAGCGCTGATAGTTTCTATCATCTCGTTCTTTTGAAGCACAGACGTGCGTTTCTTAATTTTAAACAACAAATCTCTGTCAAACTTAATCAAACTTCATTTAGAAAGTGAAGAATTTCCACATTCAGACTTATCTACCATAATTATATAGTAAAAATCTTCTTCAAGTGGCAGCAAGAAAAAAAACAACCTCCCTGCTAGGCCTGTCACAATAACTAATTTTGCTGGGCGATTAATTGTCTCAGAAATTATTGCAATAAATGATAATATTGTTTGAAATTTGACAATAATTAGCAATTATTGTCATATTTAAGAAGAAATGTTGGTTAAGTTTTGTGTGTAGTACCTTTTTTGACCACTGGATGGCATATAAAACTGTTTGAACTGAAGGATGGATAGTGAGGGAGCGAACAGCGTGTCTCTTTAAGAAAAGTAGGAGGGAGGCCCCTCAACATGACATGGGCTGTCTTCCTTTTTTCGATTCTCAAAATGGCGGACGCTCGGTGTGGTTTGAGCTCTTTAGCATTTTTCACACAAAGCTTCTAATTAAAAAAAAACAATCAGTCAACATGTTCTCAGCTTCTTTTTGCAGAGAAAAACAACTTTTTAGATGAAAGCACGGGTTTCAATCATGAATTTTGGAGCTTCGACAAAACGTTTTTTTCCCTCGAGCTCGGCCTGTTAGCTTAGCTCATAGCTTAGCTGCTTTTAATGATCCAAAAACACAATTTTGGATGGTTAAAACAGATTTTAAAGGGAGGGGTCAGTGAAGAGCACTGGAGCTGAGCCTTTTGTCATCCAGTGTCTTCAGTAGAAAGAGACACGAAGAAACGACAAAGCCAATAAATGAGAATGAGGTCGATGATTTTCATTTATCATGCGATTAATTGATTTATTGTTTATCACGATAGGCCTACTCTCTGCAAAATTACTTCAGATTGATGCTGTTTGTTGCAGTCTGTAAGCTACGACAAACATTTTATTTCATGCAAGAGCTGGAAATTAGTAGAAAAATACAGTATGTGGTTGTGATTTTATTATTGTTATCGGCGAAAGTCAAAAAGTGATATTTTGCCCATGTCTGTGTGTGCACATGTTTTTGTCTTGTTTGTTAAACTATCCCATGAATCACTGAATCAATTGAAGCTTTACAACAGTAATTTGTACATTTATAACTGCTTAACTTTTGGAGTCAATTTAATTCAAAATGGCCACCAAACCTAATCAACATTAGCAACCGCCAAAATGGCTTTAATGTCCAATTTATAGACATCAAGCAAAAATACAATGGTAGAAGCTGAGAGTCATCCCCAACACATACTCTGAGCACCAGTACGTCTTGAGAGATCCGTCAACAGTTTGTGCATTTCAGTCAGAACCTTCACAGACGCAAATAAAATAAAATGTTTCAGTTTAACCTTAATAAGTAAAAAAAAAAAAAAGTCATGCGTGTAATTTAACCTGAGCTTGGTGGAAGTTGTAAAACGAGAACATCAGCTGCTCGAGTTCACCTTTTACCGGTAGATATATGATCCAGATGTCAAAGGAAAGTCAGATTGGTCGCGTACGATAAAATGAGAATGTATACAAGTATTTGCATAAACATATAATCTAGTTGCATATCAGGAATCAAGGATTCGTAACTGTCCGACCACTTCATGCTGACCTTCCCTCATCATCAACAAACTCGTTTTCTCAGTAACTGTGAGAAGGAGCCGACACAGACAGATGTTAACCACAACGCACCACCAGCAGTTTACTGCAGTCTTTGTTCACTGAGACTGAGTTCATCAACAAACCACTTTGAAGCTTTGTTTGCTGATTTAGTTTCTCATAAAATCCACCTCAGCGCCTTTATGAAGCAACTGCTGGCTGTCCAAACAAGCCGGAGTGCTGAAGCAGGGTCACACGTCATGAGGTAACCATGCTGTTTAGATAACGCAGAATAAAGCCTCGATCGTGACAGCACACATTTTTCTCCGTAGGTTTTTAAGGTCAATACTTTTCACCAGCAAACGGCTTTAAAAAAAAAAAAGTTCATAAACCTAGGAGGCCAGTAGACGTGAGCCAAGAAGCTGCAGGTGTTTTTCTACTTAAACCAGGAAGTTCTTTAAAAATACACCACAACAGCTGCTTTGTTTCCATCTTACATCCTGAGCTAACTCGGTCCAGATCCAACAGTTCTTTTATTCTTTTCCTTGTTTGAATATTAACATGTTTTATTTCTCATTTCAGATTCAACTACAACTGAAAACGACACAGTGGGAGAACACGAAAGAGGTGCATGTGTCTCCATCGGTCAGATGGAGCAAAAGTCGTGGTGGAACCTGTTGGGTCTGTTCTCCTGGTGCAGCTTCAGTCACTGGGATGACCTAAACAGTTTGCCAGTTTTGTGATCTCACAGACTGAGTGTCGAACACATTCACATTCTGGATGTTTAACAAAAGGTGAGAATAAAATTATAAAAGATACGGAAAAACGGTAAATTGCTGCTCGTAAAGGATCTGTTGCACAATTTGTTGTCACATCTCATTAGCGCTGTCATTTCAGAGCTTGTCATTTTGATTAGGGCCGGGCTGGCCCATAATAATGTGCTTAATGTGTGGACTCGCGCGGCTGATGATCCATTTATATGGCCACATGGCTTGCCATACCAGCCGCACGCTGACAGTTGACTGCGAAAGGCCTTGAAAGAGGTAAAAGGTTCAGTTAAGCTTCAGATGGACTACTGCCAGTGATCCAACAGCCCTAATAGATGTTCATTCAGCTGCTGCGCTCAGCGTACACTCGGTGGCCGACAACCCAAACAAGTGAGATCGCAAAATATCCGACATGTCAAAGCAGGGTCCATGTCTGAATAATGCAGAATGCAGGCAGAAGCAGGGATTTAATGCGCTTTGACGGCCATGAAGGACAAACAACCCCTCAGCTCTGATCTTCTGCCCTCATTACTCAGCTGCACACGTCCACAGACCGTTGATAACTATATAAGCAGTCAAAGCTTAATTAAAAATGTTGAAGGGGCGGGGGTCGGGTTCAGACCTACAATTACTGTTAATTCGTCGGATTGGGTGGGGTTCGGAAATGAGGGCTACGGGCTGGGGCCGTGTCGGATATTTTGGACCCGAATGCAACTCTACATCTCATTAACTCATAAAGTAAAGAAGATAGTAAAGGATGAAAAGTCCCACCTGATGATGACACACTGGTTCTCCCGGTCAATCATCATATTTCTGTACATGTTATCTGCCAGAGCATAGATGTGAGGAGGGTTCTCATACTGAGCCTGAAAGTCACAAAGAGTTTGATTAAAATCAACAATCGGGACAAAAAATGAAGGTGTAGAAAAGTGAAAGTCTTAAAATACTTTGCATCTGTTCTTTTAGAGCAACTCCCATTAATAATTAAAAGCACCAATAATTAATTATTCATGACTAGATGACATAAAGTTTAAATACTTTGCAAATATGTGAAAAATAGTTACCAACAAAGTACTTAAAGCATGTTTTTAAGTGAAATTCATTCAAAGGCACCATAAATTACAAATCTGAATAATGTTTTTGTACATTGTTTTTATCCAACGCCCGCAATAAATACAATAAATAAGTAAAATAGACGTTAACCACTGTGTTACATTGCCTCTTATTAAAACAAAGGGCTTGAGAACTGGAGACCAGTTGGTTTAGTTTGAGGACCTCAGCGTCTCAGTAGTGTTCAGAAGGTGACAGCTTTCAGCCAAATGCGTCCAAATTCTTACTGTTGAGCCACGATGATGTGAAACGTACAGAATGCAGTAGTCTCGCTAAAAACAAAGCTTTTCCATAAAAATACTTTGTTCGGAAAACCTCTTGCCCACAAAGTTTCCAGGTTAGACATCTTCTATTGTTTTTGTCTGTGTGGAAATAAATATGGTTCGATTGTGTAAAATCGTCTGCAACAGCCAACTGATGACTTTAGCATGAGTGACACTGAATGTGCTCACAGTGTGTTTTCAAAGCCTTTCAGTGGTTTCAGGAGTCGAGCCCACGCTCCGCGGGCCGGCCAGCACAAGAGGCAGACCTGAACAGGCTGTTCTGTGAAGGTGCTGCCAAGCACACTCAATGGTCGACTCGAGTTTCTCACAGAAACATCTGCGCCAACCAGCTGGAAAGTCTGCACCGCATCATTTTACCACCTTCGATCTGCAGACACTTTTCTGATATCAAGTCCGTATGTTGTAATTGCTGCGTTTTCCTGGTTATATCATAGCTGGCGACGTGTACTCACCGCTCCCTGATACATCTCGATTTCTTTGTCTCCAAAGTACGGCATCTGCTTGAAGGGGTTGACAGAAATGAGCACAGGACCGATGTATGTCTGATAAAAACATGTGTTAAAGGTTACACAAACAAATAAGAGCAGTTACACCAGGTTACAAACAAAACAACACTTTGAAAAAAAACATGATGAAGCTGTATAAAAGAGAAATGACTTAATAAACAATATTGGATTTTTGGCCGATATCCGATGTGCCCATATGTTGAAACTTATTTGGCTGATCACCGATACCAAAACTGATATTTTTTCCCTTAGACCTACTTACAGAGTCTACATATCTTAATCTGCTGTGGAATTAAAGTACTACATTATTCTGCATGGTCTTTGTCATTCATTCAACCTTTATTTAGGCAGGTTAATCCCATTGAGCCTCGAGGACTCATTTACAAGAGAGACCTGGATGGTCTTTGTCAATTTGACCTGCTACCAAATGCAGATGCCAACAAGGGGGCTGAAAATGACGCAACACTTCAACTTGGATTATGTTTAATGTCAAATTTATTCATGACATTTACTCTCTCGAACACAATGACAACACTCGAACAGAGCAAATTTGTAAATTTTCACAAATCTAAACTCAACCTGTTCACAATAGCGACAAGTGAAAAGTGTATAAGTAGTAGTGCATTAAAAGACACACTTGATAGTTTCTTAAACAAAAAAAAAAACTTAAAACAGAAGCCCAATACATGGTTATACAATCTTCATGATCAAATCAAATCTATATAAATACCAGTGCCTTTTATATCGGTGAGTTATTTTGATGGAATGGCCGATGTTCGATATTTAACTTTATTGCTAATATCGGCTGATACCGATACCATGCCGATAATCTCATGCATCTCAAGACTTAACCACAAGAGATGCACAATAGAACGGAAAAACCACAGAACAGTCAGAACAAAGTTAGAATTTGTGCAGCCATGTTGTCAGGTGCTACGTGGCGTCCTTAGTTACGGCCCATAGATTTCTGAGAGAAAAGCTGAGCCGAGAAGCCTGACGTCCACCATTGACTGCTGTAATTATTAGAAGCTAAACTAAATGTGTGGCTTCAGCATACAGTATAAACAACACACAGGAATAAGTGTAGCACCTAGCAAGAAAGCAGCCGCAACTTACAACAACGATTAGTGGCCATTTCAGCGCATTTCTTTTTCAGTGGACTTAACCTTTAACATCTTTGATGTAATGCGAGTGCAGCAGTGTAGTAGTAGCAACTTTGAACCTAAATAAGTTCTTACAAATGACATGTAATGTTGAACTCCTGTGTATTGAGGATAAGAAGGCCGCTAACGGCAAATAAAGCTGCTATTGTGGGTGGCCCACAGTGACCCACAGCCTTGGCAGGCAGACCTCCCACTTACAGCTATTTAACTGACCTAAAACTGCCAGCATTTACTAAACTTCATAATCCTGCGCACGGCCTGAAAGGGGATGAAATTCATGCAATGAGCCGCTTTGAGAACATTCAAAGAGGGTATTCATTCATTCAGCTTGTTGCACGTCATGAACGGCTCGTGTGTGTGTGTAGCCACAGCTGCATTTAAAACCCTAAATGTGGCGTTTGTGCAGCGTACTGTAGGAAAACGGTAACTCTTGGGACATGGCTCGAAAGCAGAACCACAGTTCAAAAGAGAGATGGCAGATTTTATCTGCGACAGCTCGGACTTTTTCTTTCACGTTTCTCACCACAGTGAAACAAACTACAGCATGTCTGACGTATGTGAAAGAGCAGGTAATAAGAGATCTGGGTGAGGGTACAAACAAAGAGGCCCCTTTCCCTGTGGGGAATTTGTCACCTTCCAACGTATTACTCACTGCTAATATCTCACAGCGAATGAGCATTCAGCTTTTCTGGGAACAAGCTGGGATGAGTCTCTCAGCCATTCCTCACTGGGGTATGAACAGAAAACTTGAGCAAAGGATACAAAGATGTAGTCATCCATGTATCTCTTCTTGAGGTTATCCACAATGGCGTCCTCGTTGATCTTGCTGAGCAGGACCATGTCATCCACACCGCTCTGTTTGACATTGTGGCTCTGCCAGTGGTACCGGTAGTGTCCCCGGCTCCCCTGCAACAAACACATACAACGCAGGATCTTTGAGTCACTCAGAGACAAAAAGAGCTGAACAAATCTAGATTGTGACATATTGTAACAGAAAAAGATGAGATGGAGTTTTTTTTTTTTTTTTTTACCAAACTGTTGAGCTAGTCAGATGTGGTTACTATCCTTCCAACAGTAAAAAAGTAAATGTGCGCACATTTTCTGAGCCCAGCAACCTTGATGAGTAACGTTCAAATAGTGCAAGCTCAGATTCTCAAAAGTGATTTGTGTTAAAGCTGCTTCGACCCAACTTTTATCCACATCCTCACGTTGTCGGTTTTGTTTTAGCCGAGTCTCAGGAGAACTGAGGTCATCCATCATGTGCGATGAGTCAGAATAGATTGGCTACTGGACGGGAGTCATGATGTGCCGTTATTGAAACCAGTTTGTTGCTTTTGAATGAAGAGCTGGTAAAAGCCACAGCGAGTGTCCGGGGCATTCATCAGCGCACGAGTGAACTCTCATCTTCTTCATGATTCAGTGAGAAAACCTGAGGGTTTAATTTAAGCTAGGAGCAAAGAAACCTTGTAAAGGAAAAATATTATCCATGCAGAGACAACAGAACAAATTGATGGTAGACAGACACTTTAAAGATGTTCTCCAGTTCATAAATTTCAAGAGTTAAAATAGCAACTTTTCTCTGGATTACGGAATTAAAAAGATTTAGCTTAAAATATTTATATTGTTTGAGAACTGTGCCACTCAAGGTGGCTGCATGTTGGAGTAGCTCTCTTACATTCATTCTGAGATTTTACTTTTGGAAACTTTAATTCCTCTTTTTTCTGGGTTTAAATCGTTTTTTTGATGATTGCTTCCTCTCGTATCAGGTGCTGTGCAGCTGGAAGGATTTTTACTGAAATTTTTTTTTTTTTTACTTTTGGACATTGTAACCATGACAACAAGGTGGTTTTCTACAACTGGGAGCAGTTGAGTAACACCTCAAAAGCTCAAATAATACCTCAACTACAGCCCCAAATCCCAGATGAGTTGAAAAGGAGGTTCCATGGATGCATTCCCGTCTACCTAGTGGCAGTGCTCGAGTGCCTGACCGCCAAGATCTTAGGGGTGGTGGGAAATGCGAGATTGTCCCTTGGCACCGACAGTTAAGTATGCGGTGATGAAAGGCTCAGCAGGCTGCTGGGAGACATGGCCATCGCTCGGGGAAGAGTTCTCCCCGCCATTCAGGCAGTCCTGCTGCCCAAGAGGACCGAGAGGTCTGCTGGGTCTGGATGGACGGATCGGCATCTGCCGTCAGTTTCTGTGGTTCTGCTGTGGGATGGACTGCTGCAAGAGAGCCTTCCTGCCCAAAGCCATCAGCATCCATAACAACTCTAATGAAACCAGGATGATGAGTTACAACAACAATTAATTTCCCTCTGGGATTAACAAAGTATTTTTGAATTGAATTGAATTTGAATTGAATACACCCAGTCTGTTTGACTGATTTTCACTCTTGAAAGAGAGACACAAACGTACCCAACTTTCTAAGTTGAGAGCCAGAAGCATTTAATAGCCTCCTGGGTAATTGTACTTTTAACACCAACAAATTAAAACCACTTTACAGACTTGGTTATGAGGAGATGGCGGGGAACGCCAACAGCTTTTCAGCCTAATTCAGTGGGAATTTCCCAGTCGGAGGGAAAGCTGCTGCCTGATGATTTTTCAGATCAAACCGTTTGAAAGTGTTTCAGGTGCTGCTGAGAACGATGCTCAGTCTTTACTGAACACCTGATGACACGTGCGCATGTCCCTTTCACGTCAAAGCAACAAGGGGCAAAAAGGTGGACTCTAGTTTTTATGAGTTTAAGCATGAAAGTCGTGTGTGAGGACGTAAAAAACAAACAAAAAAAACCCACCCACAAAAGATGCATTGTTGCTTCAAATTTGTCAAAAAGCTCTATAAATGGAGCAAATTGCAATGAACAAAAACACCAGGGATTTCTCAAACAAAATGATCAGATTCTCATCAAGCGTTGTTGAGACAGAGGCAATGAAGTTTATTTATAATCTGTATAAATAGGCAAAGTGACATTACATCATAAAATGACAGATTGCACAAAGGAAGCATCATGCGGAACAGAGTTTTATGTAAAGTGCAGCCAGATCTAAGGCCTCATTGAGTTCTGGGGAATGTATTTTATATTAAAAATAAAAACCAAACCATAACCTGCTCAGAACAGGCAGCAAACATAAAATAACGATTATTTGAGCTATGGATTCAGCTGAGTTTACATTACAATGATGTCCAGAAAAAATGTGTATACACTGATTTTTATTCCTTGTTTTATTTTTTTTTTTTACATCAAAAACTCTTACCATTGTTCTGGCACTGACTTCACAAAAAGAAAACTTTGCATACTTTGTATTCAGGTGAAAGTTAAGAGAGAATACTGACATAACCACAAAAGATAAAAACTCAAACACGTTGCGTATAACTTCAAGCACTCCACCAGGCATGAAAGTAGGCCAAACAAAAAAGGGAGCGATAAGTTGGAGACAATGGAGAAAAATGTCAAATATTCTTCAGCTTGTTTAGTTTGTTTTGCCCAACAAGATGTGTGGACTGAGAAAATGTTCCTTCATACTGCTCAAGACTGTGGGAGTTGTTTTACAGTGAAGGAGGGCCCCACAAACACACAAAGATATTTGGGAGGCGCTTAAAACAATCGCACTCCCACAGCTGCCAGAGGTGGACGGTTGAAGGGTCAGTTCCAAAAAAAAATTTACATTTTTCATTTTGCACTGTTTTTAGCCGGGAAAATAAAGATAAACCATTCTCTGTCACAAAACTTTTAAACCACTGCATCTGTTTGTATTTAGAAACGACACAGCGGCATATTGAGAAAATATGTCAATAATCGTTAAATGTTGCCATGATGTCATCAGTTGTGACCCGTCTCTTTTTCCTAATTTTAACTGTTAACATTTTGACCCCATCATTAAAACAGTGGCAGGTTTTCTTGGCAGTGGAAGTCCATCTGATTACTAAATGATGGGGTAGAGGTAGGGCAGCCAACCTGGGACCAGAAAGTCACAGGTTCGACTCCGAGCCATTCCCACATGTCGTGGTGTCCGAGCAAGACATCTAATCTCTAACTGCTCCCCGGGTGCTTCCATAGCTGTCCACTGCTCCA
This sequence comes from Hypsolebias coamazonicus, assembly GCA_032273985.1. NCBI lineage: Eukaryota > Metazoa > Chordata > Actinopteri > Cyprinodontiformes > Rivulidae > Hypsolebias > Hypsolebias coamazonicus. The sequence goes on along the minus strand of JAVCKU010000042.1, from coordinate 9,475,467 downwards.
CCTAGGTGTATCTCAGGTGTGATGGGTTAAATGCAGAGAACTAATTTCATCATTGTATGGGAACATTCGATGATGACAACACAAAGTACTTTATTTATTTACTTTACTACAGTAGTCCTTGTTTATCGTGGGGGATCTGTACCCTGAAGACCTGCAATAAGTGAAAAACCGCAAAGTAGGAAGCAGTAGTTTATTTTATG
>JAVCKU010000042.1:9454490-9466798 GCA_032273985.1 Hypsolebias coamazonicus | reverse complement strand
TATACATATAGATATAGATATATATACATATATATATAGATAGATAGATAGATAGATAGAGAGATATAGATGTTACCTTTTAGCATATTAAGATTGGCATGAAAAGTTTGTTGACTTTTCTGTTCTTCAAATAAATTAAATTAAAGCTTACTATGTGTAAGAAAATTGTGGCACATTCCATGCACATGCATGTCATTTGATTTGTTAGAAATCCTTTTTTTTTCCCTAAAATAATTTGCTGAAAGCTTTCTAGTGAGTAGGTAAATCTAACAGCCGTGTACTTAACAAGGGTTGGGTTTGGTTTGGTGAGTGTCCAGAAAGGTGTGACGGCTTCCCTCAGCTCTGTGCCACAGATTTTGTTTCTCTGACATGCTGTGGTTCTTTCTGTTTGGCTCCAGAGAGTTAAATTTCCGGGCTTGTCTGTTGGTGCAAGGCTTCAGTAAATGTACCTAGTAAGCACAAACTCATCTCAATATTCTTGACTACATGTAGTTTATTTTATTTTATTTGCGAAGCCTCTGCATCAAATCAACTTTACTTTGAAAGTTACAATTTAGGTTATTGGCACGCCAGTACTGTTGTACTTACACACCCTCTTCTGCATATCTAAAACTCTTTACACTGAAGTGTAGGAAGTAGCAACACAGATAAAAATGGGAAAGCACAAGTGACATACAGAAATGCTTTCACTGAATAGAGTCATCTCCGGGTAAAGCAAAATATAGAAATAGCCAGAATAATATAATAATATGTTACATATCAATATTTTCACATTTGGATATTAAAATCTCAATATTATGCTAATCATTATAAATTAACATGTATACAAAGTAAAGTCGATCATTAAAAATAATAAATGTAATGTGTTTTGGCTGTAGGTGAACAAAATGTGAACATGTCTTCTGATGTTAAATTTGTGTCTTGAAATCCCAATTGTTGTATTTCGTATTTGAATTTTTTTAATTGTCTTCATTAACTGCAGCAGCACTATATGGTAATAATAAAACTTATTATTATTTTTTTTTTTTATCTTTTTGACCCAGGAGAGATAGTAGTTAATGAAGCTCTCTTTGTGAAAAAGTGCATCAGTACTGAGAGCAGCCAAAACGATCTGTGGGGGAAGTTGATATGCACCAACTTTAAGGTCTCCTTCATTCCTCAAGATGTTCCACCTAAGAAGCAGGTATTTGTCTAGATGCTAGATATCTTTAAAGCAGACAAATTCTAACAATTACATACATATGCTTTCATTTGATTGTTTTTTTTTTTGTTCTAATAATGCCTGTGTTCATCTTCCACGTGCATTCCTTAACAAAGTTTAAAATGCAGAATCAAAGTCTTGGTTTATATGTATCATATACTGTCCACCAGAAAACACACAACCTTGTTTGTACACTAAGTGCGTCCGTCAAAGAGGAAGGAAAACCTCCTCGCTGGTGATTGCACAAGAAGTGAGAGAACTGACGTCATTTCCATCTATTTAACCAACCGATTGTTGGCATGAAACAAAATGTAACTTCTGCATGGCTCAGTCTGAGGAGCAGAGCACAACAAACAAAGCATTACTTTCTAGAGTTTTTGGACTAATTAGATGTTTGCAAGCTGTTAATCCAGTTTTCGTTTTTGCCTTTGTACAGAAATCCCATTTGCCCCACCTGCTGCTTGGAGAGCATGACATCCCGCTGACTTGTCTGGAGCAAGTAGTTACAGGTACATCAGGCTCAGTATTTGTAAAGCAACCACAATTCAGATTAAAGAAAGAAAAGAAAAAAAATAACATTATTTTCTCAGGAGCTCAAATTACCTTAAATTAGTCACATCTTAGTGAACTCATTTGACTGGAGTAATCTAACCAGGTTTGGTAGATCTGGTCCACTTTTCATTATTTTTTTAGAAGCAGCTGGTGTCAGTTGTTGTTTTTGTTTGCAGACGGCAATCTGATAACATGTGATGTCACAGGGAAGCCTTGGTTGTCTTTATCTCCGTCTGTGCTGCCAGTTGCTGGCACACAGCCCGAGCAGGCTTTGTTGGGTTACAGTGGAAAGCACGAGAGTTTGTTTTACTCCGGTTGTTTTTGACCTGTTTAAAACTTAAAGTTCTCATGATCAGACAGAATAAAATAATTACAAAAAATGTATGTTAAAGATACAGAATAAGAAGTACTGGTAGATCTTTTTAACTGTGTTTGCTTGTATTTAATTTCTGGAATGACATTTACTTTTGTGTCATAGAATTTTTACATTGAACACTCTTAAATACATATTTTAAAATTTAAGTTTACTCATAACAGGACATGCTCTACGTGTCAGTGTAGATCTAGTGCTGTTATCAGCATGTGTCTTTATGTGCAGTGTGCCTGTGAACTCTAATTTTCTCTATTTTTTATCTTTGTTTGTCTCAGTCAATGATACAAAGGGGAAGAAGAAAGTTCTGGGCTCCAACCAGAAACTAAAATTCAACCCCACAGAGCTTATTCTTTACTGCAAAGACTGGCGTATTATACGGTTCTGCTTTCATGAGGCTGGGCCTGAGACTTCCAAAAAAGTGAGTTATTTCCTCTTTCACTGTACTCTCAATTTCAATAACTTGAGGTCAGTATATTGGTAAATTAAACAAAAATAATGAACAGTCTTCTCATATTACGAAAATCAATATGGATAAATTTCAAAAACTTTGAACTTCAAAATGAAAAATAATTGCTCAATAAAAGTATAGATGGTCAAATGTTGAGGTCCAATTATGAACACATGCTTTAAGACAGGCATGTTTATTTGTTAATCTAAATAAATTAGAAATAAAAATATTTATTTGTTTTCTATTAACAACCAATAAACTATTTGCACAAAAATTTACTCTTTTTGTCAGCTACCGTTACTTCTTTCATTTTATTGGATTTTGAAAAAAAAAAAAAGTTCTTTTCCAGTCTGTGAAGTCAGCTCGGTGCTGTTGCCACAGTGGTGGGACGTACGATATTATCATCTCAGATTTTGTGTACAGCTGTGCCACATTCCATTTTAATGGAAATGACCATATTTTCAGGAAGTATATCCATCTGTCACACAACAAAGGGACATTGTGAACAATGCTCATTGAAGGTGAAGGAAACAGAATTGAATCCTGATTGTTGGAGCAAATGGCTCTGTGAGTCAGACTTATCTCCTACACCGAAACAAAGCAAACATGTCTAATTCTCTACACCAGCACTCAGTTCACGTCTCTACGTACATTAGTTTTTTGTTTTTAACAAAGTCTATAGCACTTTTATAAACAGTGAAGAACAAGTTTGAATGAAACACGAGAAGCTGCTAACAGTATAGGGCAGTAAAACGTGTCTACCGGTACTCTCTTTTTTTTATGAGTTTATTCATGGACACCATGTATGTAATTACCATACAAACCTAAAACTGGACTTGGGTCTTTTTAAACTCTTCTACATATGGAATTTGCCAGCCTGTACTGGTTCATTTTGCCATAGGAAATTACAGAGTTGGGAGCAGCTTTTATATATTTATACACACACAGACTCCCGCGTGCACACACTCACACACACTTTTTTTGTGTGTCCTCTGGTATTGTTCACAGCTGAATAGACTGCTTTGTTAGACCCGAGGCAGAGCCGCAGAGATTCAGTCCTGTAACCCTGCTGTATGCTGTCTGTCAGATTTTTGCTTTTTCAGGTTTCACCTATGTTTGTGTTGGTACAAATAAAGTGCACGCCTCTGGGGTGATTTTAGTTTTCCAGAATGAGCTTGGGTTCTGAGCTGAAAGGCTGCCATAAAAACCAAATCTAACTTTCTACTAGTAGTTTCACTATTCATTTGTTCCATTGTTGTACAGCTGAATGTCAGTGTTTTTCTTCATTTTGTTACAGGTTTGCCTTGCTATTGCCCACTATTCCCATCCAGCCGATCTTCAGCTGCTGTTTGGCTTTGAGTATCAAGGGCAGCGATACCATGAATGTAAAGGTACTTAAACAGTTAAAATCTGCATTACCCTTAGTATTATCCAAGGGGGGTGCCCCAGCCGCAACAGAACTGTCTGCTCCACCATAACAGATGTAACATATAATGTATGAATAAACATTTGTGTGTGTTGTTCAATGAGCCAGGGAGAGACACTGAGGCCCTGTTTACACAAAACAAGTTCTCTTGAAAATGGAAGAGTTTCGTTGCGTTTGTACTGTTCATTTAAATGAAAATAGCAAATGTTTTCTCTGACAACGGCACAATTTGAGAACGGACTCCAGAGTGCACTGGTTCAAAAATGTTCCAGTGTCCGTTGTCGTTTAAACAGAAAAAATTGTTATTTTCTGTCAGGGAATCCCGGACACGTGCAGTATGACGCAATACATAACGGCTTCCTACAATCCACAGAAGAAGAAACCATCGACAATGGACTGGCATGATTCCCAGTCAATGTTCTCTTGAAATTTGGTGGTTTTATAATTCAAAGTCACCTTAAGCAACAGTTGAACCTCGTCTTCTGTCCATAGAAATATTTTATTCTCTGCCATCTCGACCGTTGTAGCAGCTTTCAGGTAGATTTTTTTTTAAACGCATGCACACTTAGTTTCAAGTTTCAAAGAACATAGCGCCAACTAGTGGCGTGGCGAGAGAATTACACCTTTTCCACGTCTACCATTACTGTGTAATCAGAGATTGTAATTAAATAATAATAATAATAATAATAATAATAATGTCACACAAGGTCATCAGTGTATATTTCCATACAATGACGAAATTAGTCTCTGCATTTAACCCATCCACCACCAGGTGGCGCAGTGGGCAGCTATTGAAAGCACCCGGGGGCATTTTGGGGATGAGGTGTGCTGCCCAGAGACACCACAAGGTATGCAGTGACCGGGGACCGAACCTGGGACTTTCGGGTCCCAAGCTGGCTGCCCTGCCTCTACACCAAGAGCCGCAAGTAGTCCCAGAGCTGCAGGTTGCAGACCCCTAGTCATTGTTTTCATGAACTATTGTTCTAATTTACACTTAGTTCAAGACAGATAAACTGTGGCATGGCTAAACTTAGCTGGTTTTGAATTTAGCTTTACAGTGAGTGTTTATTACATGTTAAAATGATGCCCCAGTTTAAATAGCTTCACCTCAGCTCAAGAAAGGAAAGGTGAGACAGAAATATATATATACATTATATTCAAAGACAGTCTTTAGTGGTAATCATGATCTAACAGGACGTCTTCTTTTATCCTCATGACCTCCGACTCAAGTACATTTCAGGCATTTTACAGGAAACGTGCAACAAAATGCATCTGTTGCTTGAACTCAGGCCACGATTATAAGTTCATCTGTTTGAGGTTGAGACTTTATGTTGACATGATCAAGATGGTAGCTGGAAAACATGTACGTGATCATACACTAAAAATAGAAAACAGAGATTTACTAAATAAATAATAATTAAAAAAGATTTTTATGTCATCATTAAAACCATGTTTTTGTTGAAAACATTTTTTGCTCTCTATTCTGAGTGATCAGATGACGTCAGGGTCATTTTCTTTCCGACTTGATGATGGGCAGCTTATAAACAAACTAAAACCTTATCGTCACTGGCTGTGTGACGACGGGATTAACAATGAACAGTGCTTTTCACGAGTAAGGCCACAATGACAAAGCAAGTCACAAACACAAAAGGAGCCCTGATCAGCACTGTCGGGCCAAAAGCAAATAACGTAATCAGTCAGCTAAAAAAAAGTGGCAGCTATTTTTAGATGATACAACCTGTTGTTAGTTTTTAGAGCAAAGTGCAGGCATTTCAGCAGATGCCAGCTTTGTTTATGATGCCCTTCAAGCAACCTCATGACCACCGTGCCACAGCAGTCATGTATAAAGGCCTAAAGATTTAAGCAAAACCAATAATAAAAAGGCATAAAATCTATTAAATAAGCTAAAATTTAACTGTGTCAGAAGCCAAGGAGAGGAGGTGGGTTTTAAGAAGTGATTTCAAAACAGACAGGGAAGAGGCCTGTCATTCCACATGTCCACAAACATCTCTTTATTTGCTGCCAAAAATATGTTTCCATGTGATGTTTCTTATAAACGAATCTAACATGACTCAGCGTGTGACGCCTGTTGACTTAGTTCAGAAGAACTCCTCACAATTCAGGAGGAACTCTGGGAAAATTCTGTGTTTTCAGATTTTTTTTTTTTATTAAAGAGGAACTTGTTTTCTGTGAGAAACTGAATGCAACATTCAAACATGTTGCAAAATCTTCATCTACTTCTTTTTTGTCTAAAATCCAACAATTTCAAGTAAGAGCGTAAGCTGTAGTTTAGAGACTTAAAGTAAAACTGCATTCAATATTTAGATATAAAAACACCCTCACTCAGTAAGTACAATGATCAGCAGTATAGCTGAAATAAAATACATTATATATTAATAATAACAATAACAGTAATAGTAATACATTTTATTTGTATAGCGCTTTTCTAAATACTCAGAGATGCTTTACACGAGTAAAGAAAATGTAAAGTCAGCAATGCATCATAACACATACAAACACAATAAAGCATTTAAAAAGGGCACATTTAAACATTAAAAGCAATTTTAAACAGGTGGGTTTTGAGTTCTTTCTTAAAAGTGGGGAGATTGGAGCTGACACAAAGCTGTTAGGGCAGTGAGCTCCACAGGGTGAGGGCAGTGATGGAGAAGGCTCTGTCTCCCCAGGTTCAGAGCTTGGTCCTACAGGGGAGAGACAGAAGGTTGGCATCGGAGAAGGAGAGGGACCGAGACGGAGTGAAGTGATGGGTCGGTCAGGTATGGAGGGGCCAGATTATGGAGGGCTTTGAATGTGATGAGCAGGATCTTGAAATGGATGTGCTGAATAACAGGGAGCCAATGGAGTTTCTGCAGGACAGGAGTGATATGTTCATGGGAGCGGTGTGGGTGAGAAGGCGGGCAGCAGAGTTTTGAATATATTGCAGTTTGTTGAGTTTTGGATGGTGTACCATACAAAATGCTATTGCAATAGTCGATTCTGGATGTGACAAAGACATGGGTTAGGATTTCAGCAGGGGAGAAAGTGAGTGATGGGCAGGGTCGTGCTATGTTTTTGAGATGGAAGAATGCAGTCCGAGTTATCTGTCTGACGTATGATTTGAATGAAAGAGTGGAGTCGAGAAAAATACCAAGATTACGAATAAGTGGTGATAGAGTGAGAGTGATGTTGTCAAAGTTGAGGCAGAAGTTTTGAGTGGACTTGGTAACACTGTTTGGACCAATGACGAGTATGTTACAAAGTAGTTTTGTCAGTGTTTTGAGAAAATTGTGCTTCATCCAGATTTTGATATCAATTAAGCAATGGGTGAGGGTGGAGTGGATAGTGGGGTTTATGGATGTAGTAGAAAGGTAAATCTGTACGTCATCAGCATAGCAGTGGAAATGGAGGCCATGACGACAGATGATATAATCCAGGGTAAGGATGTAGAGGATGAAAAGGAGAGTACCAAGCATGGAACCTTGGGGAACACCCTGGGATAGAGGGGTTATGGAGGAGGAGCAGCTGTTGATATGAATAAACTGTTGCCGGTCTGTAAGGTAGGACTGAAACCAGGACAGAGTGGAGCAGTGATGTTCAGACTGGACTTAAAATGGGACAGGAGGATGGAATAACTGACGATGTCAAAAGGTGCAGTGAGATCCAGAAGGATGAGGATACTGAGCTGGCCAGAATCAGAGGAAAGGAGGAGATTCATTGGTAAATTTGAGAATATCTGTTGTATATGTAAGGTATGTTAACACGACAAATACAAGCAGTGTACGGTTTAATTTCTACAGCACAAAATGCTGCATAGTTAAAAGGCTTTTATGCTTTTTAACTTTTATACCAGTCAAAATAAAACAGATTCATAATACTTAATTAAATTTATCGTACAAAGTTCGAGGAACTAGTTCCTCCTGGATTTTAAAGGGAAAGCTCAATGGCATTTACTCCACAACTAAACTGCAAATTTAATAAACCAACCTGTGTGGTCGGATCAGCAATGTACAATGCTTTTGTTCTGAAGGAGTTTCTGAAAAATGCAGTCATTTTTTAACCACCTGCTGCCGTTCAAACTGACCCAGGGGGGCCGCGGTTTTAAAACTGAGGCCTCCTGGGTTATTTTAACCCAAGGGCAGCAGGAGGGCTGAGCCTGGAGCTGTGTTGTCTTTCTGAACGGGTGTTCCAAGAAACCGCCCTGCATAAAAACAGATCAGTCAAACAGGTTTGACGAAGCCGAGGCTCGTTTCAACTAAGGTTAAGCAACAGTGTTTAAAAAGTATTTACAAAGTAGTAGTTTTATATATACGTGCCAAGAAGTGATTCAACAGTCTACACGATGGTTTAAAATTAGGCCAGTACGTCCTGATCAACAACACACTACAAGTTTTAAAGTGCCCTATTAATAAATGACACATGAACCTTTCAAGTAAAGTCACGTTTTAAATGCAAATAAATGCCGAAGTAACATGACATAGCTATGTGAAACACACTTTTTTTGTTTGTTTCTGGTGTAATTTTTGAACATTTAACGTAAAAAACAAGTTCAAGTCATGTGGTGTTTCTGTCAGCCTGTTTTGACAAAAACTAAATCAAACTGCAGAAGCACAGTGAAACTGTAAGAAATGAGAAGGTACGTGGAAGTTGCACAAGGTGTTGCAATGTGCCACTTTGAAGATGTGTAAAAATAAAAGCATGCAAACCTTTTTAAAATTAGGCAAATTTTTAATTTCCTTCCTAACAACAAACAGGAAAATGAGTCCTTCAAATGATTGTTGCAGACTTCTGATTTGTGTAGCTAAATATGTTTTTTACACTCCTGCATTTTAGATCAATTAAATATGAATAAAGTTCAAACTGTTCTGTGTTTCTGTTTATCTGAGCTCATGTTATATCTTGACAAAGAGTCAGACTAACAAAGACGAGCTTCTATTGTGAGGAGTGATCAATCTGCATTATGCGAGCTTACAGAACATGTCAGCTTTATAACTTGAACCCCACACTCCTTGTTTCTTTGAAATGAAAAAGCTCCTCGGATGAGAAGCGAAACGTCTTCAGCTACAGAAGTCCAGCTCTTTGTGCTTTTAATCTTGTTTGGAGTTACCGTGTCCTGGATGACTGAGAATCTTCACCAGCATCTTGACAAGGAGCATGTTTGCTTGTTATTTTCATGCTGACAGATAAAACACTGGATATGAAAGAGGCAGTGCTCATGTTTCTTTCTTTTTAAAATCTTGATAAGAGTTATTGCTACTTGAGATAAAATGAGTGAGCACCAGTTACAAGGAAATATAAAAAGTGAACTGTTACACGCCCTGCAGATGGAAAACATCTCCATGGTTTAGTGGCATTATGGTGAAGATTTCACATCCTTTCACTGAAAATCCCTGCTTCACTGCAACCCCTCATGCCGCACACACACACACTCACACACACTCACTGATAAAAAGCATCAGTGGTAAAACAGGCAGAGTCAGGCCTGCATTCAGAGCGTTGATGGACATCCAGTTTATTGCAGCTGTAATGTTCTTTCGGCTGCTCTCTTCTGCAGGGCTTGTCCCAGTAAGAGAACTCACATGAAAGATTTGTCAATAATTTCACACCGAAAGCCTTTCCTGATGCAAACTGGGAACCTTCATGGTTACATAACCACAGCACTGACAAGTGAGCTACAGAAGCCCCAGCTCAGTTCTAATAAAAGTGAAAAAGTCCTGCTGCAACAGGATGACCTCATATAGAAGCCATCATCAGTAACATTATTTCCAGTGTGACTCAGTGTCTTTCTTGTAATTGTTTTCATTTACTGTAAATCAGTTGTAACATTTAATGAACAGTTTTATAAGTATGGAGCACTTTGTCAGCTGATCAACATGTTTACCTCTCCTGTTTGTCTGAACTCAGTGGTGCACAAGTTTAAATCCACTTTTAATCATGATCATTTGAAATGAGTTTAAAGACAAGCAACGCTGCTACAATTGAAGCATATTTTGATATGCTTTGACCCCGGCTGGGCGCACTTAGTTTGGATGCTACCAGAACCAAACCTTCCAAGTGCTTATGCTGAGACGACCACTTCGTGCACACCCAGTGGGCAATGATGCCTCTCTGCTCCACAGGAAGACACTGTGTCACTGGAAGTGCTGAGTGGGTTTGACTCTGTGTAAAATGCTCATATGACCACACAGACAAAGCTTTCTGAAGTTCAACAGTTTTATTCTTCAGGTAAAAGACAGTAAATGTTCGTCATACATGCTCATATTTACACACAAACACTAAATTACAAAATGATATTTGACTTAAAAAAAAACATAGAACATTATAAGTTTGCTACTAAAAATCAACTTCATTGAGAACAGGATGAAAACAAAGATCTTCACAGTGGTTATAATTCAGCAGAAGTACTGTACATATTGAACACATAAATAAATACATTATATAAAAATACTTGATTTGTGTCTGAGAATTGCTTAAAAGTGGCTCATAGTGCACAAAGCAGGGAATTGCAACAACTTTCTCCTGGGTTAGATGAGGTGGGTCGTTTGGGACATACTGACGCCAGAGGGTCAGAGGTCAGCATTAAGGTGAGCTAGAGGAAGCCCCAGGTGTCTTCTGTTCATGGCCTAAAGTGCTGTGGGTTGAGGTAGACGTAGGGGGACCAAGAGCCCATCTCCTGATCCTCCTCATCCTCCCTTGTCTCCTCGTCTACACTGTACCCCTCCACCCCGTCTTCATCTGAGCTCAGCCTGCCATCGCTGTTCCCTCGCTCACGAATCATGTCAGGGGCCACCACCTCTTGGTCCACGAGCTCCTTGTGACACTGTTTGCAGATCCTGACCGGCTTCGTTGGGTGGATGTGCTCGATCACCGCTCGGTTCTTGGAGCACGCCCCGCAAACCAAGTAGCCGCAGCTCCGGCAGTGGTGTCGACGATGGGCCACCGTGAACTTGAAGGAGCAGCGCATGCACGTGTGGGAGGAGTCATCCGGGACCCAGGTGACGGCAAAGTTGGACCCGAGGATGTGGTTGCCGCTCTGCAGAAGTTTGGACTGACAGTCTGTCATGTGCTCAATCCAGGCTTGCTTCTCCTCTTGGCAGGCGGCTGCCACGAAGAAGGACTTGCGTGGTGTGCGGATCAGCCACTGGTTCCTGTCCCTGGATTCTTCCAGCTGGACGGCCTCTGAAATGAGGACAGAGGGTTGTTACAAGAGCTGTTGAGAAGCTAACTGCAGAAAATCATTCAGAAACTTCTGCAGAGCCAAACGAGACCACAAACATGAAAGCAAGTGCATGTCTTGTCTTGTCTTTGCAAATTTAGGCATTTTACAAGAGGAAAAAAAAGAGTTCTCACCTAAAGGAATGATCTGCTGCTTAGTGTACCAGCGGCCATTCAGAATGATGCTGCCGTACACCAGTATGTCACTGAAGAGGAAGAACACTTTGGGCTGCTGGCCCCGGCGGCTCTGCTTCATCAGCTTGCCCTCTCCGATCAGAATCCGACCATCCTGGTACAGGGGCTTTCCCGCCGACCCGAACGAGTTCTCCACAGCCCGGATCCGCTCACGGTTCTCCTCAGCAAAGGTCAGCAGTGCCATGATCTCCACTTCAAAGCAGCAGGAGGACTGTTCACACTACTGCAGTCAGAAGTCTTTCTGATTTCAGACGCCCTGCAGAGGTATTTATACTTCCAGAACCTCGCTGACGAAACGGGGCTTTTGTTTCAAAGAAGGAAGGTTGTAAAAAAGACATTATGCAAACAAGGAGGAGCTGAGTGCTAAATTGGAATTCAAGCAGTTTATAAGAAACTCTCCGTTCTCTGCTGCACACCAGACTGATACAAATGTGTTAAATCTGCACCCAGATGAAAGCAGGACAACCCCTGCACTCACAATTTTTATTAATTACAGTATATGATTTGTATATTTTTTTAATCTGCATCTCCAACTGAAAGTCTAGTTAAATAAAAAAAATATGAATAAAATGCAGTGGTCATCGCAGGTTGGGAGGTGGTGATAGAATTGTTATTACGTAATTATAAAAAAATTATTAATTTTCTCTTGGTTTTTCCATCGTGAAAAACTGTAATCCTTTAGAGGTGCCAAACTGATTGACAGCACTTTATGAAACATTATAACATTATAACATTATATTAAATATTAAGAAGGACACTAATCTTCACTGAACATGAACTTTTTCCATTTACTTATTTCATAAAACAGTTGTTATGAACCAATTTGTTACATGGTGCTGAAACAAAACAGTTTCTCAAGCATTTTATGGACAAAAATGTAAAAAAAAAGAAAGTATACATATAT
>JAVCKU010000042.1:9337558-9351064 GCA_032273985.1 Hypsolebias coamazonicus | reverse complement strand
ACTGGCTCTACAGAGGCGGTGATGGACGTTGCATCTGCACTACATTTCTGTTAGGCTGTCCTGGATTTTCTTCTGATGTTTTGTTTTTTTCGCTATGAACTCGCACAGCAAAAAGGAGTTTTCTTATATAAGTCACCGTGGATTAGCAGCTATTTTTGCATCGATATTGCCTTTCAGTGTATCCTGCCAATTCTTTGCAGACAATCCTAAAAGCATTCTGCTGTAATTTGGTTTGTGTGTCATGACATCACCATAAACCACAACTGAGGCAGAGCCAGCACACAGTTACCAAAGCAGGGACAACGCTCATTTAAACACAATATCCAATTATTTGCAGGTTCGTGGTCAGACCAGGATCTCTCTCTCTCTCTTTCTCTCTCCCAGCCTCAATGCTATGGATTACTGGGTTCGAGTAGCCTGTTAGCTGTGCTCAGGCTGAGACATGAAGGTTTCTATGGAGCCAGCGGATCAGAACTGATGAGGGGTTTTGGGCCAGTGTTTATGCTACACCGCATTAATTGTAAGCCTCTGTGATGGAGTCAGCGAGTGCACTCCTGCAAAATGAGCGTGCACAATGAGGCTGAATACTGCAAGTAAAATGCAAATAAAGCACAATCTGAGATTCACCTGCAAACAGATGGTGTTGTAAATAAAGATGACAAGAGTCTGGTTTTATTTCTGACTTTCTGGACCTTTACTGCTCACTCCCACATTTTATTTTATTTTTTACTGACTAAATAACAATAAAAAATAAGCTAGCCTAGATTACAGTGTTTAATTTTTACACATAATTAAATACTGTAAACTTATTTAGTAGATTGTTCAAATTTAATTGTTATTTTTTATGTACAAACCAATGAAGCACTGTTTTTAATGTGTGGTGATTAAAAGTAAAATTTCTCTAAACTTAAGTTGTTTTTAAGTTTCAAGGAAACAATCTCAAATGCAAATAGATAATTTGCAACTTTATGTTTTTATAAAATAATAAAAGTTATTTTAAAATGTAATTACATTTTAAACAACAAACACAAATATTTTATTTTCTGCCTGTATATTTCTTCAAGTACAAGTTACGTTAACAGGTTACCCCTAACTTTATGACCTCGATGTCATCGAAGGCCATTTATCATGCGATCCTGTTTAGGGACACATTCCTCCCGGCTTGGGAAACAGATCAAATGTGAGCTCTCATGTTTCATTTTGCTCGGACAGAATGCGTTTGGCCTCCGTCCTGTTCAAACACAACTAGGGCCAAGTCAAAGCGTTTATGAGGCAGACTTCATTCAAGAACTATTCTGTTGTGGGACTCAGCTCGATGTCACTGTGGGTCGCTGCCCTGACTGGTTGGAAATGAGGTCATTGGCCCTTTTTTCACAAGGAGTCCAATTACTTAAACATCACCTCTATTAGGTTTTATAAATATGATGCACTTGTGCTTCAAGAAACAGGCGTCAAAGAACAATAAATTAATGTGTACATTAGTCCCTCGCTACTTTGGGGTTCGTTTATCGCGGACTCGCACTATTGCGGTTTTTCAAAATAAGATTGGACATGACACACAATTGGCTGATTGATGGATGAGCCGCACGATCGGCATGAAATTTTATTTAAAATGAACCATTTTAAATGATTTAGCACCTGTGTGCAGCCCACACTGCAGGAGAAGCTTCTACATGCAGCGTGTCATGTCTCTGCCCTGCAGCGGAGAAGTGGGCGTGGCCAAAAGGGCTGGCAGGTGGTATAGAGCTGAGTTCATGACATTCTGTGCTCTTAGAGTGTTTATGGTTTAGAAACATTGTTTAGAATATTGCAAGTGTGGAAAGGGTTTAAAACACCTTAATATATGTATGTATGCATGTGTATGTGTGTGTGTACATATATAAACTACTACTTAGTACTTGTACATATTCCTACTTCGCAGTTTTTCACTTATAGCGGGGCTTCAGGGTACGGATCCCCCGTGATAATTGAGGGACTACTATATACTGAACATCATGACAGCATCTTTGACATCTTGTCATTAGAACCCTTACAGAATTTACTTTATTTCCTGTTTATTTATTTATGTATTTATCATTTCTCTGTTCATTGTATGGTCTGACCTTCAGGGTAAATTTCCTGGACATCCACTCCAGGGAAGATTGGCGGAAATGTTTTCCACTTGTGAATAATCTTTTTTTCTCCGTAGAACAATGAACTCCAGTTAGTTTGGTAATGACCCTTGACCCTTCCTAGATAGATGGACAGGAACAGTTGCCTCTCTAAGGTCATTGCTGAATACTTAACGCCCTGGTGCCGCATTAACACACATGTATGCTCACCATCAAGATGAGACCATAAGGCACTCTCGGCTTTTGCTTTTTGGTTTAATTTAATTGAAATGTATTGAGAGAGTAGAACAGATTTTTTTTTGTACGTAAACCAGTTAAAGTCTTTGAAGTGAAACTTTACATTTCCAGAGTGTGATTTTATGGAAAGTTTAGGAACAGTTAATATCTTACCTGTTGTAGAAAGCTCTTTGAACAACTTCGGATTACAGAAATATTTTATTTTTTACTAAACGGACAAAGTATTTATATCTCAAAATTGATTTCTTCAAACTGAGGATGTTCAAAGAGTTATCTACAACAGGTAAGATATTGTTTGCTCATGGCATGCTTACTGAACTGTGGTTTCAAGAAACTGTTTAGATTTTTGCGTTCCTTTAAGATTTAGTCATTTTCATGGTGGAAAGTGGTGTTCAAGCATCTCTTCAACGTGTCAGATGAGCTCCTGGTTCGCTCCGCCCGTCCATGATGCAGCTGCAGGAAGCGAGCCTCCCTCGTGCAGCAGAAATATTCACGTTGAGCTGCTGCAGCAGAGGATATGAACAGATTACGTCTGGGCTGACTGATCTTTATGGGCTGAGCTCAGCTCCTCACTATTCCATGACAGCCGGCGGTGAAGAGTGTCTTAACGCAGCCGTGGCTCTTCCTGTGTCTTCTAAAAGCACTTCCTGTGTTGCTTCTGGGAACTGTGTGTCAGCGAAGAATTTAAACTTCCTGGTGTTTCCCTGGAATCAGCTGCAGAGTGTAATTCTCGTCCGGATAAATCGATGTTCGGCTGCATGGCCGAAGGACTCCGCCTGATATTACTGCTGATTAAATGAAAGGCTGCAGGCGAGGAGCACATATATTTTGCCTTTCATGCCAGAGATTCAGTCTAGAATAATTTTATGATGGAGTAACCTCATGCGCATTTCTCATGCAATATCTGCAAGACGTTGCTCTCAGAGTATATGTTGTGAACAACCCTCAGCTACTTCCTCATCAGATTTTAGCTCACTAGCTGTAAGTTTGGCTGAGTTATGTGTTGGCTAAAGATGAACAGTGGCAGCGGCCATCTTGAATTGGCTTAACTCCAAAAGTTAATCAGTTGTAAACATTCATCCATTAAACGTTTCCTGACGCTCTCATTAAAATTAGTTCAGGCGTTCATATGATATTTTGTTAAGACAAATTAGGTTGGCTCCAACATTCAATGGCACACAATGCGTGGCATTCGGCGTATGTGTTGGGGACAATTCTCAGCTACTACCACTCCACAGTTTTAGCTTGTTATCTGTAAATATGGCTTAGGTATAGTCATTTTTTTTTTTTTTGCTAATTGTGCTTTGCTGTGGCGGCCATCTTGAATCAAGCTGACTCCAAAAGTTGTCTTTTAGAAAGCCGTAAGAGGCTGCACCATCTTTCTGCTTGATCTCGCAGCTTTTGTCTTGTTTTTTTCTGTCTGGGTTTGTTTTCTGAGTTATCTCTCCCTCTGAGACGGATTGAGCTCGAGACAACGAGGGCAAAAGTCCCAACACGCAAGAAGGAACTGGCTCTGCAGGCGGGTTTTGACGCTCCGGTGGATTTTTCTGTTGACGTCAGCGCTAATAATATGATCAAGACTTTTGTGTCGACTCTTGATAAGATCTTTTTTTTAAGTTTTAGAAGCAAATGCATTTTTCGCCCTGCAGCAAATCCAACAACAGTTGAACTCATGCTTCCCTTCAGTTGACTCAGTAAAACAGAAACTTTCTCAGATCGCTCCTGCCGCTCGGCGCATGGACAAACCACAGGAGGAGTGATGATTTAGCGTCTCGTGCTTTACTTTTAAAACCATTTTTACGACTTGTAACAACATGTAAAATCCTGAATTTTCATGTTGTAGTTTCCCAACCGACCGTTTTTCCTATTAAAATTTATTTTAACGTGCAAATAGAGGAAGCAACCAATTCTGACATTTAAAAACAAATTGTTCTTATTTATCAATATTTCTTGTATTATTTGTAAATTAGTAATGAGGGAGTTGTGCTTTAACCATCAATTAACCATTGACTTGAAGTCTTTTGTGGATCACTGCAGTTTATTGTCTCTGTTTGACACATTTAGGTTTAAATTTATTTATTTATCCTTTATCGTCCCTTGTCGTGGAACAAAAGGGGGAATTTAAGAAACTTCTATTTTGGCATGTAGCTATAAGGTTCCTTTTGAAAACTGGGTTTCATGTCAAAATCCAAGATGGCTGCCACCACATATGCATATTATTAAAAGTATGAGTTGAATAACTGGAAAAATAAGCAATGTGCCAGCTTCTGTTTTGCATCTAGGCTTTAAAAAAAATCTTTGTTGCCAAGTCAAAATCCACGATGGCCACGACCGTATAGATATGTAAACTGGCCAACGTGATCATTTCTACCGGTAGTTTTTATATTGTTTAAAAGTATTAGTTTCCTCAAATGACTGGGGTGCTTGCAGATTATTCTGTGGTGTTCAAGGCCTCCATTGGCCACCCCCTGGCTCCGCCACTGTACCTGGTGTTGGATAAAATGTCTCCCTCCACTCGTCAGGATCCGTCACTACGCTGCCTCGGCCTAGGAAAAAAAAAAACTACCCCTATTCAAAAACTATAAACATTCATGATTCAACTCCCTCAGCGATGGGGGAAAAGGTCCCATTAAAAAAAAATCTCTTCTTCCAGGGAGTCCTGGCCAAGATGGCGGCTTGAATAAAAATCGAGAACAATCATATTAAATTCTCAGCCCATAAAGAAATCGGAAAAAGCCACGTTTATTTAGAATTATAAATGGAATCGGACATTTTATTGACAGCTTTATTTGTTAATATAGAAAAAGCCGTTCTAAATATTGGTCACGTTGGAGAAGCGAGAGTGAATATCAGCGCACCGGTTGTTTGTCTGCCAACAAACAAATTGTACTTTCTGTTCCCTCCACAGCCATCAAGGTGAACTGCCAGGGCTCATGTGGGATCTCGAACAAAGTGAACGACTCCTCGTGGAGTCTGGAGGAGCAGTACTTCAACAGCACGCTGTCAGTAGCTGACAAAGGTAAAAACTATTCAATTGGCTGTTTTTCCAACATACAGTTTGCTAATAACCTTTATTTTTAATACATGATATTTGAAGGGGTTAGTGTTAAAATGGTTGAAGCGTTCCTATCGAGCATTTTGAACATCAATACAATTTTTCCTCATTGAAACAGCTTCATTTACAATTAATTACAGGTTGGACTAGTCATAACCACCATTCATTTCTAACGCTGGATTCTGCTTACTAAAAGCTTCATAATCAATTGTGAATATAAAATTTGCAATCAGAAGGAGCCATGAGCTCATAGGTTTATTTTTTAAGTGAGGTTGTGTGGGGCTATCTTAGGCAGTAATCGTCTTATAAGCATTTTGAATAAAATCACTTACCGGAAATCCAGGAAAATTTTTCACAGAAATCAAAGATGACAGCAATTCAGAACTGGGCCTGTTCAACAGTACATTTCTGCCACCCAAGCTCAAAACTTCACTGTTTAAGATCACAATATACAGTATTTTTACTGAACAAGATCTACAGGAAGTAGAATAAAGTCACTATGAAAGTGAAAATAGGTGTTGGTGTGAGCCTGAGAGGAACAGCTGTTGGTTAGACACACAGATCAGCACAAATATAAACAAACCTCTAATGAAATAAAAAGATTGAAAATACTGTGTGAGTTTGAGCTGCTTTGGATTATGATATTTTCCAGATGACCCGACTGAGAATTATTGGATTTGGTACCTGGATGGTTAAGCATGAACTTTGTTGTTATTATGATATTTTGTTTTTGAAGGGGTCCTGCTCTGATCAGCTGTTAGCTTGACTCTGTTAGCTTGACTCTGAGTAATAGTTTACATTGAGTGGCTCTTAGCTTCGCTCTTAAGTTGCTGTTAGTTTCTTTTGGAGTGGTTGTTAGCTTTACTCTGCATCACTGTTGGCATCGCTCTGAGTAGCTCTTAACTCTAAGCTAATTCTAGTGCCGCTGGTGTTAGCTTTATTCAGAGTAGCTCTTAACCATTAGCTAACTTTAGCATCACTGGTGTTAGCTTTATTCAGAGTAGCTGTTAACCGTTAGCTAACTTTAGCGTTACTGGTGTTAGCTTTATTCAGAGTAGCTGTTAACTGTTAGCTAACTTTAGCGTCACTGGTGTTAGCCTTATTCAGAGTAGCTGTTAACTGTTAGCTAAATTTAGCGTCACTGGTGTTAGCTGCATTCTGAATTGCTGTTCACTGCTAGCTAACTTTAGCATCACTGGTGTTAGCTTTACTCTAAATAGTTCCTAACTCTGAGCTAACTCTAGCTTTACTGGTGTTAGCTTCACTCTGAAGGGCTCTTAACACTAAGCTAATTCTAGTGCCACTGGTGTTAGCTTTATTCAGAGTAGCTGTTAACTGCTAGCTAACTTTAGCTTTGCTGGTGTTAGCTTTACTCTAAATACTGTAGTTCCTAACTCTAAGCTAACTCCAGCTTCAATGATGTTAGCTTCACTCTGAGTTGCTAACTTTAAGCTAATTCTAGTGCCACCGGTGTTAACTTTATTCATAGTAGCTGTTAACTGCTAGCTAACTTTAGTGTCACTGATAATTAGCTTTACCCTGAGTAGCTGTTAACTGCTAGCTAACGCTAGCTTCACTGGCGTTCACTTCACTCTGAGTAGCTCTTAACTCTTAAGATAATTATAGCATCACTTGTGATAGCTTCATTCTGAGTAGCTATTAACATTAAGCTAACCCTAGCTTTGCTGGTGGTAGCTTCACTCTTTTTGGTGTTAACTTGATATTACTGTTGCTGTTAGCGAAACTCTGTTGGTGGAGTCTTTGTTGGTGTTAGCTTTACCTTGACATCTCTAAATGGCTTTAAGAATCTGTTGGAGTCCTGTCAAGAATCAATGCAGACATGTTTCTGTTTTTAGTTTTCTACATTTGCCTTATAATCTATCTGTTTTGCTACTTTGACATATTTTTTTTTAACTTGTTAAAACATTTTTTTTTAAATTCTGTATGCCTCTCGTATGCCTCTTATATCTATTGTTGTCGCTCTTGTCATCATTCTTTGTTGAAACCAGGTCTCTCTTGTAAATGAGTCCTTGAGGCTCAATGGGATTAACCTGTCTAAATAAAGGTTGAATGAAAACTCTGAGAAGCTGTTAGTTTTTGTTTGAATAGCCTAGCTTAACTCTGTGATGGTGTTAGCTTCACTAATTGTGTTAGCCTTACTCTTTGTTGGTGTTGGCTTCACTTTGAGTAACTGTTTGCCTTATGCTACATAGCTCTTAGCCTTATGTTGTGTAGCTGTTTGTTCAACACCCCCATGAGAACATCCTCCCCATTCTACAAACAGGAATCATTCAGATCGTTTGCTTCACAGAAAGAAAAAAAAAATCCCCGAGCTCTGCCTCAACATGCCACCGCATAGCTAGAAGTATACTGTATTTCAGCTTTCAGTTACCGTTGACTTCAAGATAAAACAATAAATGCAGTAATTGTATTAGTTTTGCTTCTTAAAACAGTAGTATTTAATTCACATCCACATAGCATTGTGTAAAACTACCAGACACAAAGAGATGGTGATTTACAGCACATCCTCAGTCTGCACTCCTCTTTAGCTCCTTCTCTTCTGAAAATGGTTTGTTTGGCCCCTGAGGCTGGGCAGCCTTGGAAGACTGAAATAAGAAGTGTGACAGTAAATCACCGCACACACACAAAGTAAGTGACGCTCGCTGTGGATGACTGATAATGTGGTATGCCACAAATGCTGGACGGTTGGAGGAGTGAGAACCAGAGATGTTGCCGTCGGTTCTTCATCCTGTCACTGTTCTCACTTAATGATCACCAGGAACTCTTATTCCCCTGCAGTCAGTTGAAGTTTGGTTCTTATGGGGAAAAAAAAAGATCGTTTTTATTTCCGTGCCGTTGATATTCCTAATTTCACTTGTTCATTTACAGCAATGCTAATTTAAAACCAGAAAAACAAATTCAGAATTAAAAACATCAATGTTACCTGTTTTCAGATGTCCAATTCTGCCTCTTTTGTTGTTTTAACACTTCAGGAACTGCGCATTTTATACAACCATATTTGTTGGGATTTTTGAGCTCTATTTACGTTAGTTAGATAATTTCCCAGAATTCAAGGAATTTCTGTTTAACTGTACAAATATACACAAGACGTGTGTATTTATTAGTAGACAATGATCGATCGATTGCCTGTCTTGTTTTATTTGGTCAACGTTGGTCACTTTTAGCAAACTGGCTGTCACTAAATCACTTATCAAGTCTTCCTGTCACAATAACAAATTTACTGGGCGATTCATTGTCTCAGAAATTATTGAGATAAACAATAACATTGTTTGAAATTTGACAATAATTGGTAATTATCAAATTTTAGAAGAAATGTCAGTTAATTTTTGTATGTAGTATTTTTTTGACCACTGGATGGCAGTATAAGACTGTTTGAACCAACGGATGGATAGTGAGGGAGCGAGCAGCGTCTCTTTAAGAAAAAGGGGAGGAAGGCCCCTTGACGTGACATGGGCTGTCTCTTCGCTTCTCAAAAGGGCGGACGCTCGGTGTGGTTTGAGCTCTTTAGTATAGCATTTTTTACACAAAACTTCTAATAAAAAATTCAGTAAACGAGTTCTCAGCTTCTTTTTACAGAGAAAAACAACTTTTTACACAAAGGCACTGGTTTCAAATGGGAATTTTGAAGCTTTGACAAGACAGAGTTTTTTTCCCTGATGTCGGCCTTTTAGCTTAGCTTCTCAGCTTAGCTGCTTTTAATGATCCAAAACACAATTTTGGATGGTTAAAACAGATTTTAAAGAGAAAAGAGAAGGTGAGGGGTCAGAGAAGAACACTGGAGTTGAGCCTTTTGTCGTCCAGTGTCTTCAGTAGAAAGAGACACAAAGAAACAATAAAGCTGTTAAATGAAAATGAAGTTGATAATTTTCATTTATCATGCGATTAATTGATTTATTGTTTATCGCGACAGGCCTATTATCAAATAGAGAATGAGAATGCAACAGCATCACACTGTAACTTATAATTTAGTTTTAGGTGTACAAGTTATTTCAAGAGTTGTTCAATATTTGTTTATATTTAGCAAAGTTGTCAAATAAAAATTTAATGATTGTTAAAGAGCAAAGGCTGTAGAAATCACACATGGGTTGGCCTCTTATCGCCACTCGGATACTAAAACTAACATTTAGTGCACATTGTGTAAACAACAGGTTTGAGTATAAATGAGACTGTGCACAAACATTTCACTAAAGGCCATGTTTTATCAGGTGCACATGTGAGGGATTCTTGTGTGATTTCAGCTCGAACACCAGCAGCTGACGATCACGCTGCTTTCTGCTGCTTCCCTTTTAAAGGCTACAAACTAATAAATGTTACAAGGAACTGAGAAAGTGTTTAGGTGTCAAATATTGACGCAGGTTTATCCACGCATGTCCTCAGTTGTAATGTTAAACAGATTTTTCTGTCTGCCTCAGTTAGTTCAGGTGAGTTTGCTGCAGGGCGACACGGCGGTCACAGAAAGCACGATTGCTTCCTGTATCTGTACACGCCATGCAAACGAACACAAAGACAAAGTGTGGCCACCTTCTCCTCGGCCGTCCTCAGAAAATCAGACTAATGGAAAAAGTTGTGCTCGTTGTCTAATGAGGCG
This sequence comes from Hypsolebias coamazonicus, assembly GCA_032273985.1. Lineage (NCBI taxonomy): Eukaryota > Metazoa > Chordata > Actinopteri > Cyprinodontiformes > Rivulidae > Hypsolebias > Hypsolebias coamazonicus. The sequence goes on along the minus strand of JAVCKU010000042.1, from coordinate 9,341,052 downwards.
AGACGTGTTGCTGTCAGGAAGGATTTAACTGGGTGTCGGCTCCTTCCAAGAATTAATCAGCTTGTTGGCTCGAGGTGCTCAGCCGGTGACAGAAACGTATTTATTATTGGAACCTTGTAATTTGATGGTTGTAAACAACACTCATAATTAATTAATTTAGAAAGGAAATATGAAAATGAGTATTGAAATATATGTTTTGAATCAGTTTTGAGTAACTTTTAAAACCAAAATAATTAGTGACTTTACAAACAGCTGATCTTCACAGTTATACATAGTGTGGTTAGCCCCCCCCCCCCCCCATGTGTACATTCATCGGTAGTTGGACTAACCACGATCCAACGGTCACCCAACCTACTGTCAAAACTCTGAACGTCTTGGGTAAATCAGAGGCTCGATGCAGCACATGGGTGGGAAAAGAAGTATCTCCCCAACACAAACATGTATAGATATTAATAATTTATTACATGCCGTGACCTTTATGGAGGGGCAGGCCTCCCTTTGAATGTTGCTAGTGCAGTGGTCCTCAGTCCTGATCCTCAAGGGCCACCGTCCATCATGTTTTAGTCATTTCCCTGCTCTTCAGCTGGTCTTAAAGTTCTGCGGAAGCCTCAGTTTTTCATGTCAGGAGTGCCAAAGCTGAGAAACATCTAAAATGTGCAGGACAGTGATCTTCGAGGACCAATACTGAGGACCACTGTAGAGCCAACGGATATCTTTGTCATGCATTGTGGCGTATCTTGTCTGTCTGTTAGCAAAATACCTCATAAACCACTGATGAAGCGCTAAACCAGCCACTATGGGGCACAAACCAGCATCTTTTGTTCTGGTTCCAAGCCAGAGTCAACGGTGAGGGTTGTGTCAGGAGGCCCATCCGGCTAAAATGCTTTAACCAAAACAGACATGCAGATTTGTCCAAGTGAGATGGAGGTAGAGTCACTGTGGCGACCGCTGAAGAGGGAACAGCTGAAAGAAGATGTTTATGAAAGTAATCATTGGATTCAGATCATCTATACCTGATTAGCTTTTGAGTCAACCTAATTCAAGATGGACGCCACAGCTAATCAACGTTAGCCAACACAAACAATGGCTTTAATTCAGTCAGTTTTAGAGCTACTGAGCTAAAATTGGCTCTGGTAGTAGCTGAGCATCATTCATGTAGACAAGTCACCACATAAAAAAAAGAACATATTAACTCGAACATCTTAGATTATTATGAAACTTGGCACATTTATCTGTGATCTCACAACACTGCGTCTCAAATCTTAGGTCAGTTGCACCAGAAGCAGGTACAGCGCCTCAAATGTTTAGCTTTTTGTCTAAAATGGGCGTGGCCGCTTCAACAAGCATCCTCTCAGGTGCTGCTGGGTCCATTTTTACAAACCTGGTGTCACCGGAAAGGGAATTTGATACGGATCCCAAATCTGCCCTTACTTGCCTGATTTGAGTACATTCAGATCCACTGACCTTTTGACTTTTTCTATGACTTTGAAGATCACATGACCTTGAGATGACCTTTACTGAAATGAAATCCCCCACTTGTTAGCTAAAACGTATGTTTTTGTTTAGGAACAATTTTGATTCAGACAAATGTGTATCAGCAAAGATGAGCCATGCGTTCCCCATGAGATCACACCCAAGCTTTGACCAGAACAGCCATAAACCAGTTCATCGTCAGCGTCACATGATCTCATTTTAACTCTTGATGTAAGGTAATGTTTAATAAGAACTGGGGATCTGCTTTTCTTCAAAACGTTTTGGTCACTGTTGATGCTTGGGCCTCACAAACGTAAAACCAACTTGTCACTCACATCTGTCGTGTTACGTCTACTTGTTACTGAACACGACAGGACCGTTTAGTTTTCAGTTTTGGTCGTCTCTGCAGCCGACTGACTTTGATTTCTTACAGGAATTCTTCTGCCGGGCGAGCACAGTTTCCCGTTCCAGTTCCTCCTCCCAGGTGAGTGAAACCCTCCAACCTCGGGCCGCCGTTTCCCACAGACCTGTTTTATCAAAGCTGACGTTGGTGACAAAAGCACGCAGGCGATAACCTCTGCTCGTTCTCTCCGCGTTCACCGTTATCTCTAATAGGAATTAGTCACTCGTCTGGAACTGCAGGTAGGTGTGGAGAAACAGCTCGGGGTTAATGTTTAAAGACTGGAGTGGAGAGCTGCTTTGACGCATGACTTTAAATTCAATTCAGTTTATTTCTACAGCACCAAGTCACAGCAGAAGTCGTCTCAGGACACTGAACAGAAACATTCACATACATTAAAAAAAGCCAATTAGTAAAAGTTATTTATCTAAGGAAGCAGCAGATTGTGCTGAATCTTCGCTATCCTGAGCAAGCACAAAGGAGACAGTGGAGAGGAAAAACTCCCCTTTAACAGGAAGAGACCTCCAGCAGAACCAGGCTCAGGACGAGCGACCGTCTGCTTCGACCGGCTGGTTTGAGAGGACAGGAAGTAGAAACAGACACAGAATGACAGGTCCAGGTGTAATCACTATTAGGTCTGTCACAATAACACATTTTGCTGGGTGATTAATTGTCTCAGAAATTATTGTGATAAATGATAATATTGTTTTAAATTTAAGAAGAAAATTTTAATTTGTTTTGAGGAGTGTAGTACCTTTTTTTGACCACTTGATGGCAGTATAAAACTTTGAACCAAATGATGGATAGTGAGGGAGCGAGCAGCGTGTCTCTAAGAAAAACGGGAGGGAGGCCCCTTGATGTGACATGGGCCGTCTCGCTTTCCTTTCTTCGGTTCTCAAAATGGCGGATGCTCGGTGTGATTTGAGCTCTTTAGCATTTTTCACAAAAAGCTTTTAATAAAAAAATCATTAAACAAGTTCTCAGCTTCTTTTTGCACTTTTTAGACGAAGGCACGTGTTTCAGCTGTGCATTTTGGAGCTTCGACAAGACGAAGGTTTATCCCGAGGTCCTCCTGTTAGCTTAGCTGCTTTAACGATCTAAAAACATGAGAAAAGAGAAAGGGAGGGGTCAGTGAAGAGACTGGAGTTGAGCCTTTTGTCATCCAGTGTCTTCAGTAGAAAGAGAGACATGAAGAAACGATAAAGCTGATCAATGAAAGGGAGGTTGATAATTTTCATTTATCATGGTATTAATTGATTTATTGATTATCGCAACAGGCCTACTTACTATAGGAGGAACGAAAGACAAAAAACATGTTAATATAGAAATAATGACATATACAGATAAAGTAAAGACAGCAGCAGAGTGAGGAAATGTGGTCAGTTTGTTCTCCTGCAGTCTTAAGCTTACAGCAGCAGAACTAAGGGATGGCTCAGGAAACCCAAGCCAACCCTAGCTATAGGATTTATCAAAAAGAAAAGTCTTTTGCTCAGTCTTAAGACGATGTGTCAGCCTCACGGACAGAAACTGGAAGTTGGTTCCACAAGAGAGGAACCTGAGAACTGAAAGATCTTACTCCCATTCTGCTTTTAGAAACTGTAGGAACCACAAGTAAACCTGC
>JAVCKU010000042.1:9314222-9327619 GCA_032273985.1 Hypsolebias coamazonicus | reverse complement strand
TTTGAATGTCCAGAGGACCAGACTTAACTTTTTTAGATTTTTCTACCTGGATTATTGAGCATGCATCAGGATATTTAATGTGAATACACATTAGCGTGTCATGTTTGGCATGCTGCTGTGTCATGTAATAGGCAAAAGTGGCTATTAATGACACAATCGGCTTGCCATATCCTGCCACCTTTGTCCAGCTCGCCTGGAGCAACCGTCAAATCAGTTTCATTTCGCTGCGCCGCCCCGGTGAAATGCAGCTGATTTGACCATTAAAGTGCATTTTTTTAAGTAAAAGTTCAACTGAGACACACCTTTACTATAAAGTTGAGCAAACAAATAATTGTTTTTAAGTGTTAATCTTGTTAAATTCTTGTTAAAGTCCTCCCGTGCACATTCCCGTGGCCGCCATTTGGCAGCCAATCGATTTTTGGCACAACACCGGCCCACATTTCCAGGTTGTCAGCGGTGACACATAATAGATGAGATTTATATGGTGAAGCGACGTAATTATGTTTTTTTCCCACTTTATTAAACATATTTGGACTGATGCGAATTATAGGGCGGTGCCATGTATAGGACTAAATATGGTAATAATACTTTAAGCTTGACATTAAAGCCATAGTGAGTATATTTCGTGGTGATCTGGACTACACGACTTTTGCATTACAAAAATCAACTCACTGAAGTTGATCATAAAGTTGGTTTTCCTCATTTTTGTTAAAACTGGATAAATCTGAAATTACAGACTCCTTCTCAAAGCAGGAATTTTGGCAGAGAATAAAGCCATGTTACCATTTCCCAAATGACCGAGTAATTAGGTCATAATTTTATGCTTTATACTTCTGCAATGAACAGATGCTGTGGAAAAGTTGCCACCTAGGTAAGTTCTTATTATGGCACAACAATATAGACATAAAAGAGTTATAATTATGATGTGCCAAAGTGTTATATCACTCTATAATTGTACTTTGTATTAGTTTAACTTCTTAACTAGGATTTAACTACACAAAACATTAACCTTATAGGAAGCATATGTGCCAATGTTCATCTTCAGTCTTTTGGCAGTAAAATAAAAAAATAATAATATAAATTTTAAATACAAACCAAAATTGTAAGATTTTACATAATACAGAAAATTAAAATGTGGAAAATACTTTTAATAATGTTGACAGCTCTGTCCTTTTGGAACAATAAAGAATAAAAATTCTCACAATTTGCAAAAAAATAGAATCAGTTTTTTTAGTTTTGTTTTTTATTTGTATTTGTTCATAGTTTAAAATACTTAAATGCATCTGCCAATGCCCTGGAAAGTATTCCTCCCAGCAGCCAGTCAGAGGAGAGCCTCAGCACACTCCAGGAGCTCTATCTGACTGGGAACCACCTGAATGAGGACTGTGGCACGGTACTGGTTGGACACCAGAACCTTCGGATCCTTCACATCGCCTACAACCAACTGCTCTCCTTCCCTGCCAGGTCTGTCGCCTGACTTTTATTATGTTTTATGGGAATGTTATTTTATTTATTACATCTTCTCTAAAACATTTTAAAGTACATTCACCCATTGAGCTGTGCTAATCAAAGAAACTTGTGATGTACCGCATTTTTCGGACTATAAAGTGCACTTAAAATCCTTTAATTTTCTTAAAAATCGACAGGGAGCCTTATAATCAGGTGCACCATATGTACTTATCTGACTGTTTTGTTGAGCTTAATGCGCCTTATAATCCGAAAATATGGTAAATAAAACATGTTTTGTCCATTTCTTTTGTGTTTGATTGTTTCATGCACACGTCTTCAGCAAGCTGAGTAAGCTGGAACTGCTGGAGGAGCTCAATTTAAGTGGCAACAAGCTGAAGACGATCCCGTCCACTGTGTCCAGTTGTAAGAGGCTGCACACGCTCATTGCACATTCGAATCACGTAACTGTCTTCCCCGACATCCTCAACCTGCCTGAGATCAAGGTCAGGCTTGTTTCATCAGACCAGTGTGAACGGTGGATGATCGTCTTTAGCATGTTTTAAACTCGTTAGCCTTTTTTTGTCATGCAGCTTGTAGATCTCAGCTGCAATGAGCTGACTGAAATCCAGCTGCCTGATTTGTTGCCTGCGACGCTACAAGAGATGGACCTGATGGGCAACAGCAGCCTCACGCTGGAAAACAAAACCCTCAACTTCTTCAGGTGAGTCATGTGACCCAGAAACATTAAAACAGATCATAAGCATCTGTAACGATGCTTACAGAATATACATGCAGAGTTTTGCTGCCTTTTTGAACTGTCTTCTCCTTTTTAGTAACATCACCTCTTTGAAAGTGGACCAGAAATCTGCTGTGACCCCAGGAGACTCACTGACTTCGCCTACTCCATGGAACCACGGCTACTCTGAAATGAGAGGCCAAAGAAACAAGTGTGTACTGCTTTTTGTGTTTTTTGTCTTTTGTTTATCATCGAGCATTGCTGCTTGAATGCAGATAGTATTTAGTCAAACTCAAATTGAGAACATGTCAGTTTTAATAGGGCATATAAAGAATCACGCCGCTCAGGTAATGTCTTCCCACAGCCAATTACGGGATGTGCAGCTTGGACTTTTGTCCTTGTAATTGCAAAAACTTTCCTTAAAAATGTATTTGGTACATTTGATGTACTTTTTATCTGTCTGTTTGGCTTCACGAGCAACCCAAGAGCCGTGAGTCGTCTCTTTGTTAATGTGGATCTGTTGTTTGCTACAGGTTGTGTGTGTCTGTGCTGGCCGTAGACCACTTTCGAGACAGCGTGGAAGCTTGTTATGGTATATTTGATGGAGACCGCAATGAGGAAGTGCCTCGGCTGCTGCAGTGCACCATGGGAGATGTGCTGTGCGAGGAGCTGCAGCACTCCAGTGTTGACACTTTGTACATGTGTAACACTTTCCTGACCTCGCACAGGTCTACACTCTGTTTATTCTTTACATTCTGTGCTGTACTAGATATGTTGCAGAACATTGACTATGGGGTGCCGTTTGTAAAGTTACACAGTCAAAAATTAACAGCAATATTTTTGATTTATTTAGCCTTTAATTAGAAAAAAAAAATAGTTGTTTGGTTTTCAAAGTCATATTTTCACCATATTATTCATACATTTATAAATGTCATAGTTCCAAACTAAATATTTAATTTACTAGCTAAATATTTAGTTTACAAACTAAATACTTAATTACAAGTTGAATATTTACTTAGTAAACTAAATGTTTAGGTGTAAATTAAACACTTAATTTCCAAACTAAATATTTATTTTCCAAACTAAACATTTAATTTCTACGCTAAACATTTAATTCCTAAGCTAAATATGTAATTTGCTAACTAAATATTTAAGTCAGATCGAAATATTTAACTTGCAAGCTAAATATTTAGTTAGAAAATTAAGTATTTGTTTTGGACATTAAATGTTTAGCTTAAAAATTCTATGTTTGGCTTGGAAATTAAATATTTAGCTTGGACAATAAATATTTAGTTTGGAAATTAAATATTTAATTTACACCTAAATATTTAGTTTACTTTTGTAATTAAGTATTTAGTTTCTAAACTAAATATTTAACTTGCAATTAAGTCTTTGGTTAGGAACTATGACATTTGGAAATGTATGAATGACATGGTGAAAATATGACTTTGAAAAAAAAAACATTTTTTTCTTGTGAAAGGCTAAATAAATCAAAATATTGTTGTTAATTTTGTAACTTTACAAACGGCACCCCATAATTTTCAGCCTTTGAATGCAAGAGTTTGTTACAAGACTTTTTTTTTTTTTGTATGTGGGACAGGAAACTTGGTATGGCTGGCCAGAAACTTGGTGCTTCGGCTTTGTTGTGTTACATTCACCGTGAGGCGTCGGATCCTGCCGGCCACTTTAGCCTCACTGTGGCCAATGTGGGCACGTGCCAGGCTGTGCTGTGCCGGGATGGACGACCTGTACAGCTCTCGAAGATTTACAGCTTGGAAAACTGCACTGAGGAGATGGAGAGGGTTAAGCTCAGTAAAGCCATCATAACAGAGGTAAGACATTTTAAATTTTGACACTGACTGACATGGTGGACTCACAGTTTGAACATCTTTTTTCACCCATCTTTTAATTTTGAACACTGTAGCTGTCTGTAGACTGTTTCATGACAGTGTGGAAGCTTGTATCTATATGAGCTTATTATGAAGAGACTGATAGGGCCTACCTAATGGGAAGTGAAACGTCTTCAGCTGCTTTGTACAAAATAGAAGTCCAGTTGTTAAGTTTTACCGTGACCTGGATGACTAAGAATCTTCAACAGCATTATGAATCTGTGGTCTTTGTCTAAAACAGGTCTCGCTTGAAAATGAGTCCTTGTGACTCAATGAGGCTAACTTGTAGAAATAAAGGTTGAATGAATGAGGAGGTACCCATTATTTATTTATTTATTTGATTTAAAAAAAAAAGAAACAAAACAAATCCATTAAAGAGAAAAACACTGAATGAAAAGGGTGCGGAAAGAAGAAAATTCTTATTATATCTGCCCCTTATTAAAAAAAAAAAAAAACTACAAACAAACAACAACTTAGGATTGAACAATCTCCAAATTGAAAACAAAAAAAATTAAATATCCTTCACATGGTGTCATACTTTCCAAACAATTTTAACTTAATCATCTTTTTAAACATAAAAATTGTTCTATAAATTTTTATGGTGATATCAAGTCAACTCCACAATCTGTTCCCCGAATTACAACTCAGCTCCTTCAAACTAGTTCTAAATGGAGGTTTTACAAACATTTTCATTCCCTTAAGGTTATAATGACTCTTTTTTTAAACACATTTTAATTGAATATTTGGGGGTAATTTTTTATTAGCTTTATACATGACTTGTAAAATACTATATTCAACCAAATCATGAAATTTTAATAATTTCAATGAATGAAATAATATATTTGTTGGGTGACCATAGCACATAATTCTCATAGCTCTTTTTCTAAAATAAAAATAGGATTTGTAATTATTTGCATGCTTTTCCCCAAGCTTCAATACAATAGATTAAATAAGGAACAATCATTACATTATACAACATATAAAAAACTTTGTTCAAAACTCTGTTACTTTATACAGAAATGCAATTGATTTTGCTATTTTCATTCTTAAGTAATTTATATGAGATTTCCATGTCAGCTTCTCCTCCCAAATTGTATTTCATTAACTATTAATTTCAGTACTGTCAATTTTAAATGGGATTTCAATAATTTTCTTTTTATTACTAAATATAATTTAGTTTGTTTTTGCCAAATTTAATGAGAACTTATTAAGTTGGAACCAAGTTTGTATTGATTATGAATTTTGCCTGTATCATCTCTAACATTTTCAATATCTTCACCCAAACAAACAAACAACAAACAAACAAAAAAAAAGTGGTATCATACACCATATTCACTGGAAAACAAAAATAATAAAGTTGCGCAGTGATGGCTGGATTTGGGCACCAGTGACCCCCCATGACCCAAAAAGGAAGAAGCGGGTAAAGATGATGGATGTATATTCTTTCATGTTTTTTGCGTCATTCAGTTGAAACGGCTTTATTCTTCTACAGGATAACAAAGTGAGCGGAGTGACGTGCTGTTCCCGCCTGCTGGGCGGCTCCTATTTGTCTCCCTGGGTGCTTCCAACGCCGCGGGTGCACACCGAGCTCCTCTGTTCCCAGGATGAGTTCTTGATCTTGGGGAACCGAGCTCTGTTTGAACAGGTGACCTACCAGGAGGCCGTGCGCACTGTGCAGGCTGTGCGGGACCCTCATGCCGCTGCCAAGAAACTTTGCACCCTCGCTCAAAGTTACGGTTGTAAGGACAACATTGGAGCTGTGGTGGTGTCCCTGCACTTTACTGAGGGTGGTTGCACTTGTGAGCCACATGTCTTCACTGAACCACGGGGTGCGCCTCCTGTTTCTGTCCCTGTGACCCCATGTCTCAACAATCCAGAGAATATTTCGTCCAGCAGTGGTATTGTCACTGAGTTCAACAGTGAGACAACGGCCTCGGAGGTGGGCAGTGAGGCAGGGTCCACTGCTTCAGACGAACGCCCGCCCTCAGGCTCTGCACATCGTCCAGAGAGGCACTGCAACCTACACCCTGCTACTGCACTGTGCGGGATCATGGTGCCAGGCTCAACTGGGACAGGAAGCCACCCAGGTGTTTTCCAGCGTCAGCCCTCTTGTGCCACCTTCTCAAGTAACCAGTCTGACAACGGCTTGGACAGTGACGACGAAGCTCCACTTGAGGGCGTTATCTCAAATGGCAGCAAGTTAGAAGTGGAGGTTGACATCCACTGCTGTGCTTTTCAGCTCCGATCTGGGCCCCCCGAGAGCCCCAAGGGGCTAAGTCTTGAAAACCGAGGTTCTGGTTATCGCAATGGCAAAGTGCGCAGACAAAACAGCGTGGTGATTTCTGCTACAAATGGCTGCCTTCTGGCTGTATGTGGGAGGGAGATTGGGGACTTGAAGAAGTCGCCTTCCACCTCGAGCCTGTTTGGGAAGAAGCTTTCCAACGGTTCGGTGGTTGCCCCAGAGGACAGCCATAATCTCATTGAGGTGGCCCTGGAGGCGCCCAAGAAAAAGTCTGGTTACTTCACTGCCCCTGCACAGCAGGACCCAGAAGACCAGCTGATTGTGCCTCCCAGTTTAGAGCAGGAAGTCAGGGAGCAGCTAAAAGGCCAGACCACTCTACTTCCAGGCATTTCCACACCCACCACCCTCAAAGATCCTGCGTGGGATCATCCACAACCACTTGCATTTGCCTCCAACCTGCTCCCCGGCCCGGCTGCCATCCTGCAACAGGAAGTTTATGATACTGCCCTCTAGTGCGGGTGGGAAGTCACAGCACATGGGGCTGCAGACGTGATTGTGCCATTCTGAGGAAGTGGAGGTTCATACATGTGGTATATTTCAGCAATGTTGCCATTCAGATCTTTTGTAAGAACATGCCAAGCCTGTAGGATTTAGTCATTAACTGATAATGTGCCATTAAAGTGAGCTAAAGAAACATGTTCTACATATCCAAGAAGACAGAGCTCATGCGTCTGTCAGACCACGTCTGACCTGATATCCAGTGTTGTTTGGACAGTAGCATTTCCCTTTACCATGAAAGTTAAGCAATCTGAAGTGTGCATAAAAGATCAACCTCCTCTCCTGGGGTTCCATGGTCTCTGAGCTCCTGAACAGAAGCACTATGGCTGAAACTTGACAAAGTGCCTTCAACACACCTGAGAGCTCAAGAGTTAGGAACGAGGAGTGTGGATGAGGGACGGCACCTCCAAGAGCTCAGAACTGTTCTCCACTTGTTGCTTAGAAGTGAAGGCGTTTGAAGAAACTAAGCCAATTTAATTTATTAAAAATGTTGTTTTGTTTTTTAACATTTTCACACAACATGCAAAGAATCTTCCATACTGAATCATTCTGTTCTTTACAGTGTAACGCTAGCAGACGAACCAGAGAACAGCAGCATCATGCAGTCGTTCATTTTCACAGAGATAATTTCTCCAAAATGCTAATAATTTACAATTCGTAACCTTAACAATATCCTTCAGTTCTATATTTTGCAGAATAGAAACGCAAATTTTGAATTTAACTCCTTTTTTTTTTGAATGGAGAACTGGAGACCCCAAAAGTCTTGATTATCACTTTTTTTTTGGACCAAATCATACAAGTTTTATTTATTCAGTTAATAATTTCAGGAAGGAACTGTTGTGTTTATGTTTTAGTTTAAATGTTCCATATTTGTTCTGGTAAACTGGAGGCTGCTTTCCTTTTTTATTTGTACTCCTCGGTCCATGTTGATATTACGACAGGAAGGTCACAGGAATCTTGACCTTATTGCATCAACATTTTTTCAATAACTCCCTGCATGGATTCATTTTTTCTGTTCTTTTAGGGTTGTTTGTGTATTTGTGTGTTTGGTATACATGAACACGATTGTGAATCATTCAGAACAAATGTCTTCAGTGAACAGAGTAATATTGTTTATATAACAAATAGCAATCATCATATTTTAACCACTGGTGCATATCTCTTTTAGAAGATGTAAATGTGTTTGTTTTTACATTCCTGCCTCTTTTTCTTGTTTAGGCTGTAGCGTTGTGGTGCACTACAGTGCATGTTCATGATGTACTGCTTTAAATGATTTGATCACTTTACTTCTATGTCCTGAACAGACGTTTGCACATCGCAGCAAGTGATGTCCCACCGTAATTTGAGTTTGCTCTTTTTTATTATTTTATTTTAATTATCTAATCATGTGTCAATGCTTATTGGGATTAGAGCTCACACATTCAATACTGTGATTAAAACACAAGTGCAGCAGCAGTCCATGGTGCTGGAACAGGACCCAACTTGTTCAGGCCTTCATAATAAATTGTTTTTTAATTTCTCGAGCAGTTAGAGGTTATTTATAACAAGATGATATTCATATTTATGATATATGAATTATCAAGTTAAGTTACTATCAAACTAAGCTGGGATCCCACAGCTGGTGGTGGACTCGTCCCTCATGGCCTTAAAGAACCAGTGGAAGCATTTGAAGCTAAAGACCTTCAGTTCTGTTGACGAATCAGATGTCTGACTCCTAATGTGTTGTTTTGCATCTTTGCTCCACATGAATGAATGAGAAGTCACCAAAGAAACACAAATTTTTGTTTGCCAAGATTTTGTAGCTTGAAAGAAAGAAACTGTTCTAAGCATCTTGAGTCATGCTCGTTGCTCCAGGTAGAAAACTCCAACAAAGTCAGGCGGTTTCTTTTTGTTGAAACGTTTCGTCTTTTATCCAAAAGACTTCCTCAGTCTGAGGAGCCACAACACACTCGGTCTGATGAAGTCTTTTAGATGAAAGAAGAAACGTTTCAACAGAAAGAAACGGTCCAGAGGAACTGACTGAACTTTGTTGGACTTTTATAAGCACTTTGTAGGCCCATAAATACATTCACAGTTATGAAAATGTTTATTTTGACACACTGATGTATTTTGTGACTGAGCCTTACACATCATCTCTTAAACAAGAACAACACTGACAAAAAAGTAACATTTAAACCCTATTTTTATTTGAAAGATGAAACAGTTTTGCAGACAAATGTATAGAAACAAATCGCAAATGTGGTATTTTCTTTATATCCATATATACATATATACAGTGTGAATGTGAGAACACATTTTACAGTAAAGACAATTTGATAAGGCTAATTAATTAAATCTTGAGCTATTTTATTGATCCATGTTTGGGGTGACAACTCAAACACATCAGGACACATCTGGACAGAGGTCACACTGCAGAGACGGGCTGGAGGTGTGCAAGACCACAAAAGAAATCCTGAATGTTTCACAACACTGTCTTGTAAAATATGCAAAGTGTTAACTTTAAATATAAATATGGATCAGAGTCATTTTACTGTCAAAACTCATGTTTCCTATTACATCTTAATATAAATATGGAGTGGTGCGTGTATGTGTGTAGTGGGGGCTGTGTGTTGATGTGGTAATATGATTTTGTGTGTCCCGCCCTTTGGCTCTTTGACTTTTGGCCCTGCCAGATATTTTTACGTCGCTGCACTTTCAGTTTCTCTTCAAACCTCCTGGCTCGAGTTTGGTCTGTTTTTGGTTTGATTCCACCTGTTGTCCCTCACAGTGCACAAGCTTGAACTATGTTTGAATTTTGATTAATCAGAAGAGGAGTCAGCCATTACACAGACTGAATGCATGGAGGGGGTGAAGAGGGGTGCGCAAATAATGTGCATTGAAATAAACAAGTCCTTTAAATCTTTATTGAAGAGCTCTGGTAGCACTCAGTATTTCCTTCTTACACTAAAGGGAAGAGAACATTAAACAGACTTTTTAAGATACTTTTATTAGATCAGTCCCTTTCTTGCACAACACAAGCTCCTAGTATAATTAAATTACAAAGCATCTGTGTTTCTGTGAAGCTTTCGTGCACTCATGCAGTAGGTTTCTGCACGCCAGTTGGATGTGATGGCTGTACTCCTGTGTTAACGAAAGTGATCTGAGATGCTTCACTTTCATAACTTGTGACCAAAGTAGCTATGTTGTTTAATTTCACAACTCATTTGTGCATATTGTTTCCATTTTTTTTTCTTTCTCGATGCCAAGAAGCTGATGTTTATTTTTGCACTTCCATGTTTCATGCAAATTTCTATTTCCCTCTTTGCTACAAGATGGATTGGGATACTGCAGCATCACTGCGAGTACCAAAAGTTGTATTTAATGTCAAAAGCATGTCCTCAACATGAAACGTATATTACATGCAAATTGTGATTTATTTGAATAAAATGGAGCATATTCAATATTTTTTCTAGCATGGAGATTACTGCAAAAACTTAAGTTTAGGAATTCTAAAAAAGATGTATTATTATTTAGGACATTAATAGAAAATGAGCACTTTTGCTGTTTTTCAGAAGAGTCACTCAGTTGAACCTTGTTGAAGATGAAGACGGTCATTTTTATTTAAATGCTGCTATCATTATTTTCTGCAGAGAAGTTGTTTTTGTATTAACATGAAGCCAAGTAGCAATAAAACTTTTTACTGTGAATTGTTTTGTTCAATGTTCATTTTACTCTATTTTTATAATCATTTTATCCCTTGAATATAACCACCAAGACATTTTGTAATGCTCAGTAGCTTGTTTGTTCACTAAATCAGAAATCTTAGTGTTAAAATATAAATTTAGAGATTTTAACGGTTTCCACGGCTGTGTTTATTTACTCCTCATTCATTTCTGTTTCACACCTATTGAACGTCTCGTACTACGGTGGCCTTGTTTTTCTGGTAGTTGAAGACATTTCATCTCTCATCCGAGAGGAATTTCAATTGAAATGAAAAGTGTCTAAAACATCAATTAATATGCCTTTTTTTGCACATTTTAAAACCCATTGTGAAGCCAAATGTTTATGAACACGTTTGATTCTTTCGAGAACATGTGCATCTAAAATAAAGAATATACACACTATAAAAAGCCCTGAAAATATAAGAAAATATTAACTTTTTTTGGTGTCCTCAAACACAGCTCACAATCAAAATAGAAAATTTTGGTGTATATAAGTTAACAGTTTTGTAAATTACCGAGCAATTTTTTTCCGTCGATGCTCTAGTCTATAAATTAATGAAATACTGGTAATTCTTTATTTCAGAACAAAACAAAAATATAAATATCTTCAAACAGAAAGTACATGAAAAACAATGTTTCCTTCTTTCAGCTCATGCTATCTGAAACCCTTTAAAAATAATCTTTAAATAGTTTGCATACTGAGCTTGTATTTAAGTACTTTTTATTTTTTATTTTTATTTTTTAGCTCTAATACTTGGAAGCAGTTTGAAAAGTGTATAAAAAAGGTTTTGTGAATGTTCCCTGATAACTTCTGGTGAAATATGGAACGGCAGCTTAAACGTTTAAAACAGCTGAGAAAAACTTAAGTTTGTGACAAATTTCATGTATTCTTGACTTAACGGCTTAAAAAAAAAAACAACATTTTATGTTTTAATATACTTCAAGTTTAAACTCAAAGATGAAAAGTTATTTCAGTTCATTAGAGGAACTATCAGGTTCTCAGAGTGCAATACTATATCAATACTACCTGTATATTAATACTATATCAATACTACCTGTATACAGTATTAATACTATATTAATACTACCTGTATATTAATACTATATCAATACTACCTGCATATTAATACTATATTAATACTGCCTGTATATTAATACTATATTAATACTGCCTGTATATTAATACTATATCAGTACTACCTGTATATTAATACTATATTAATACTGCCTGTATATTAATACTATATCAATACTACCTGTATATTAATACTGTCTGTATGTTAATACTATATAAATACACCTGTATATTGATACTATATTAATGCTTTATCAATACTATATTAAGCTATAATCTATTAATAGTATATCAATGCTACCTGTACAGTATATTAATACTTTATCAATAATATATTAATCTATTAATATTATATCAATACTACCTGTAAATTAATACTAAATAAATACTAAATTTATATTAATACTTTATCAATACTAACTACTATATCAATACTACCTGTATATTAATACTAAATCAATACTACCTGTATATTAATACTATATCAATACTACCTGTATATTAATACTAAATCAATACTGTATATTAATACAATACTTTATCAATACTACCTGTATATTAATCTTGCACATTATTGATACTATATTTGTCATTTATGAGCTTCAGATGGGGGCAGCACGGTGGTGCAGTTGGTAGAGCTGCTGCTTCTCAGCCAGCAGGTCACCCTGCTTCAAATCCTGGCCAGGGGCCTTTCTGGGTGGAGCTTCCATGTTCTTTCCGTGCTGCGTGGGTTTTCTCTGGGTACTCTAGTTTCCTCCCACAGACCAAAAACATGCATGTTAGACTGACTGGTGACTAAATTGTCCCTAGGTGAGAGACAGAGCGAATGATTGTCTCTGTGTGTCCCTGTGATGGACTGGAAGCCTGTCCAAGACCCCCACCCCTCGCACTGTGACTGCTGGATATGGACACCAGTGACCCCCGCGACACAAAAAAGAAGAAGTGGGTAAAATATGATGTTTGGAGCTTCAGATGTATACGACCCAAAACAAATGAATAACATTTAAGCTTATAAAAAAAAAGATAAAAATAGACATAGATTTGACTTCCGACTGTCCAGCTGAGACATTACCATACCAAAACTTATCAGTCATTTAAAAAAAAAAAAAGAGATGAAACTGGAAGGACAAAACTAAGTAAAATCCTTTAGATCCAAATAAAACACAAACTATAAAATTATTTCACAAAAATTAAAAGAACAGTTTATTAAACTACCATGTTTTTCAGACTATAAGGTGCTCTTAAAATCATTTAATTTTCTCAAAAATCTACAATAATCCAGTGTGTCTTATGTATTAATTCTGGTTGTGCTTACTGACCTCAAACCGATTTTATGTGGTACATGGCGCTCAAAAATCGGTCAAAATAAACTTGTTTTGCTTAATGTGCCTTATAATCCGGTGCGCCTTATAGTCCAAAAAATATGGTAATTCAGACTAAGCTTGCAAAGCACATCACAGACAAGGTGAGAATGGCAGAAATTTTTATTTTTGTATGGCTATCTTTTTTTTTTTTTTTTTTTACAAATGCTTTTTAAAAAAACAAGAAAATTTTTAGCTGTTAAACTTTTCCTATCCACGTTTTATTAGAAAATATACTATAATGCTTATTGTAAAAAAGTTTATTAGAAAATTGTTAAAAAATGCTACAAAAAGTACAAAAAAGTAAGAAAAGAAATGCAAACATAAAAAACACAGGTGCTCTAAAATTTAAAAAAAAAAAAAAAAAAAAAAAATATAAATATAAA
>JAVCKU010000042.1:9247426-9263073 GCA_032273985.1 Hypsolebias coamazonicus | reverse complement strand
TCATTCAGTGTTTTCTTTTTGATGAATTTGTTTTATTTTGTCTCTTTTAAATGAATGAATAAATTAATTAAATAAAAAATTAAATAGCTTTACATCTGCTAAGTTCATGGCATAAACCAACACAGACATGTTCCTGTTTTTAGTATTTTACGTCGCTTTATAATGTAGCTGTTTATGTTTCATTTTTTAATACAGTTTTCTTGCCATTTTAAATTCGTATGTTTTTTTTATGATTGTCTACTGTTGTACTGAAATATCTCCTGGAGGGTAAACTATATCTTGGACTGCGGTCAAGTTATACGTTGGACATTCGAGCTCCGGGGCTTCAGCGGGACGCCACTCTCGCTGAACCGAAACACAGGCATCCCGACCCGGCCAGCCGTGTCCCCGTCTCGTAGGAGGGACAGGCTTAGAGCGGCTGACCGAAATCAGAGCGCCCACCCCGGATTGAACAAGAAAAACACACCGCTGAAGCCACGGATCTCAAGTGTTTACCGAGAAGTTGCTAAACTTCATCGTAATTAATGACCAACAGCTATCAGTTGTAGAAAATGAAGGATTTCTTACAATAAAGCGGGGTTTTATTGTACTGTATATATTCATAGGCCACATACAAAAAAATAAACTCAATAGGGCTCACAGCTGCAGCACTGCTTGAAAAATCACCATTGTCTTAACTTGGTTTTGATTGTCAGCTGGCGTATTTTATTTTCTTACTTTTTGTCTTTTGATTGACAAGCAGCTCCATCTCCTCAGAGGAGGTCTGCGAGGCTCCACGCTACCATCAGGACAGATTAATTATTTGTCTCTTCTGTCCATTAGTGAGGTGGAGATAATGAGACATGGCAATCGAGGGTTCAGTAGAGTGGCAAACACATCGGCTTGAATCAGTAAGACGGCTAATCATCCCAAAGCACATTTATGCTGCTGCTGCTGTCATTTCTCAGACTGCTGGTTTGTAAAGAGAGAAGCTATAAATGACTTTTAATGCCTATTAAATTCTGTTATCTGGAAATGGCATCATGGCTTCCTCTTTTATTCAACGTTTGCATTGGAAATTACCAAAATTAACAAAACTTTGTGTAATACTTTCATCTGATTTTATGGAATACTTTTAGCTTCAGCTTACTTTACTAAAAAGAAAAAAAAAAGCCTATTGTCATAAAATCTTTTGAAAGGGCCACTTCTTTAATTTAGTCACTTTTTAGTCATTATTGACAACACTTAATAGACCTATTTTGCCACACTTTTTGCTGCTTTTAATTAAAATTGCTGTAACACAATTTTGTGCTTTCACCTTGTACATACTTTCTACCAATTTGTCTTAAGTGTTTTACATCAAGCCACCAGCAAACTTTCACATGCACACACTTGTCCAATAAATCTTTTAGCACTGTCCTTCTGTGGTGCACTCAGCTAGGTGTGGGCACTGGGAATTAAATCAGCGCACTTCACATGCCATTAAGGCGAAAAGGTGAGAAACAAATCCCACTGCCTCACTGTTGCTAACACAATATGCACTCCATCAAACCAGTCCAGTCGGGGCACAATTTAGAAAGGCAGAGGACACTTCTTGTGCAAATCATGATTGATATTGCCGGGGTGTTTCCACTGCAGAGTGGGGATTGCTAATGCATCTTGTAAGAATCAAATGCAGCAGCTGCTGGGTTTGATTTCAAGTAGCAAAGGCTGCTTTGAATACAGGCCTCATCTCAGTTTCCTTTGTACTTCCATTGTTGTGCATCTTTATAAAGTTAAGTGTTATAGACATTTGAATCGTGTCAGACTGGAAAATGTTTTATTTATGGACTGTCTCAGTATGTACCCTGCATTTTCCATGCATTGAGCGTCAGACTTTTTTTCATAATAGATTTTTACATAATTTGCATACCCTGTGACTTATATGCTGAAGCGACATATTTATGCCTCTTCTGGATGGAAGGTGAACCATTTCAGCACAAAAAATATATATATAAAAAGAAACTGTCCAGATGAACTGACTGAAAATTGTTGGATTGTATACCTGGATTATTGAGCATGGACTTTGTTGGTTTTGAACTAGTTTGACATGATTGTCGACGAGGAAGTGGGCCAGCACTTGAGGAAGGGGCGTGCCAAAGAGACCATATTAACACCAACATAACTGGTTTGTTCCATTTTGGAGTAAGCTGTTGGGGGAAGAATCAGATTTGTGTTGTGTGTTTCCTTGACTGATGAGGCCTTCTGGATGGAAGGTGAAACATTTCAGCATACAAAAAAAAAAAAAAAAAAAAAACCTGTCCAGATGGCCTGACTGAAAATTGTTGGCCGTATCAATGGCTTTTTTTTCCCATATTTATAAACCGTTTTGAGGCTAAGAATGTTGTTTCATTCTGACTGAAAATATTGAACACCAACATTTTCATCCATTAGATGGCACTTGAGTAGTATGGCATGCCGGTGTGTCATGTAATAGGTAAACATGGCTAATAATGACACAATCAGCTTGCCATAGTCAGCCACCTTCGTCCGGCTTGCTTGGAGCAACAGTCAAATCGGCTTCATTTCACTGCGCCGCCCCAGCGAAATGCAACTAATTTGACCATTTAAGTGCATTTATTAAGTAAAAGTTTAACTGAGATACACCTTTCTATAATGTTGAGCAAACAAATAATTGTTTTAGGTGTTTATCTTGTTAAATTTTGAAGAAATGTGCAGCATTCCTCCTTCCTGATTTCCTCCCTCTTCATACTCCCAGAGAACCAAGGCAGCAAATACTTTTGAAATGCAGCTGATTTGACTGTTAAAGTGCATTTATTAAGCAAAACTTAGACTGAGACACACCTTTACTATAATTTTGAGCAAACAATTATTTGTATGTGTTAATCTTGTTAATTTCTCTTAAGGGTTCTCCCGTGCATGCTCCCGCGGCCGCCATTTGGCAGCCGATCGATCTTTGGTACAACACCGACCCACATTTCCAGGTTATCAGCGGTGACGCTTAACAAATGTGATACATCAGTGGTGACACGTAATAGATGTGACTTATACGGCAAAGTGACATATTTATGTATTTTTCCACTTTATTAGACACATTTGGACTGATGCAACTTATAAAGCGATGCAACAACACTTGAACACTTGCTCTTGTGGTGGACGTCTTCTCCTCCTCTCCCTCTCTACTTTTCTTTTGCTCTGTCCTGTCTGTGAAACTGCTTTAGAGCCTCTCCTACAAATCTTTTGAAACATAATTATGGACTTGGATTTGATCAGTTGGTCTCTCAACACAACTGATAACATTTCTTTGAAGAGAAGACAGGCTTTAGGTGAGCAGATTTGCCCTGTTGGCACATGCACAGCTGGATATCTCTTTTTGGATTTGGCTGGTTCCTGGTCTATCAACAATCAAGGAAGTCGTCTGCAGCAAATTTGGACCTGGTCACAGTGCCTGCCTTATGATGGCTTGGTTTGTGCCTCGAGCACCCAGACTCAAATGCTTTTGGCAGAATGGATCAGATCTCGGGACACGGTCCATTAGGGTGGCCACTTAATTTGGACGTTTTGGAACCGAGTGGACCAACAAAGACTCAAGTTAGATGTCACTAAAGTTCTGCCTGTCCCCAAAACAGTTTTGTTCATCTGAATTTGGCTCCCTGACTGGCCCTTATGGGCCATCTTATCTTAACTCGCCTGGAAGTTTTGTAAACCTGAAGCTTTGCCCCTCCCTCCACTCCTACTGAGGAATTTTCATGAACTTTTCGGAGAAGCCCAGCTGAATAAATATTCTGTCATCATTGCAGGACTCTTTGGATTCATCCTTGGCCATCCTTGACACCCCCCCCGAGCGTGCACGGATCTCTCCAGAGGGAACTGTTTGAACTGTGTGATTTTTTTAATCTGAACTCTCCAGTGCCTCCGTGTGTTGTGCGAGTTTGTTTTTCATTAACACGCTGTTGACCTTCAACCAGAGGTTAAAAGCACGTTAGGAATTTTTTTTTGTCTCTAAACCCTGTGTTATTTTTCACCACTTTTTATTGTCTGTTCAAACAGGTCTCACTTGTAAATGAGTCTTCGAGACTCAATGTGACTTATCTGTTTAAATAAAGGTTGAATGAATGAACGACATGCATGGCAGAAAATGTGGTGTGATTTTCAGTTCAAATTAAAATACTATTTATTGCAAACAGATTCTACTGACATGTTAATCCAGTTTGATAAAACATATTTGTTTTATATAAAAAAGCTAAGTCTGGTCCTCTGTACATTCAAAACAAATAAAAAAAATTGTATAATTGTTTCATCTTTCGTCCGAAAGACTTCTTTTTTTGAATGTCCAGAGGACCAGACTTGGCTTTTTTTAGATTTTTCTACCTGGATTACTGAGCATGCATCAGGATATATTTGTTTTATAAACTATATTTCAATCCAGTTATAGTCCAATTCAATACTGTCATAATCACAAAATGCTAATTTTGACAAAGTAAAGAGTGGCAAACTTTCTTACTTTGACTCAATCCTCTGTTCTGAGCGTGCACAACGTTGGGTGAGGGAGAGGAGGTGAAACTCAGTTCATCATCAGGATGATCATCATCGAGAATTGTGTGTTTTGCTTTGTTTTTATTCATAAAAGGCAATCAAGAGAAGCTGTGTGTCAGAGAAATGAAGAACAGCTGATGATGATGGTGTCACTGCCAAGACATATGCATCCTGTATTAGTCTTGGACGTCATTCATGTCAGCATTTACTGTTCCTCAGATAGTTTTTCTTTCTCCTCTGTGACGCAGATTATTTCTGAGCACAGGGGACTCGGAAGATTTAGAGCCCACAGAATCAGCGTTTGCACATTTACTTATTTACTTTCTGTTTTGGTGTGAAACACAATTTTTGTTCTGTAAGCATTCACATCAAATAAAACATCTGAGGTTGCTGAATTAAAACAAAAAAATTGTCAAACATGGTGTTTACACTAGGCTTTCATAATCGGATCACTGACACGTACCCAAGTATCTGAGAGTTCCTGAAGGATTTTTGAGATTAAAGATAAGCACAAACCCAAGCTTTTAGACAAACGATAAAACAGATGAAGACTAATGTTTTTACATGTAGAAGTATTTGTCTGATGATGGGTTCATGAAACGATGAAAAACCGTTACATAAACCTGCTGTCAGTAACAAAGTCTGAAGATGGAGAACCTCATTATGGACGTTAGAACAAAGGACTCGCTCATGGCCCGGTTTTGGTTTCTGTCATCACACAGTGAAGCCGACACTCAATCACATGCTAGTAATGGATGGCTGCTTCCTTTATGCCGTCTCTGTTGGGTACTGCCCTACATGGTGAACATGTGAATCCAATAAGCGGCACTACAGTTGGTCGGCACTTTGTTCTCAGTGGAACAGTGAGACGAGTGGAAAGTTCAGCCGAAGTAAACAAACCTCGAGTGCCAGTGGCAGTGTCTGTTTAAAGAGCTCTGCCCTCAGAGGGTTTGTGTAAGAACTCAACCAGTGGCTTGCAAACATTTGATTCTCAGGAACTTTTTCTCCCTGGTAGAAAGGTTCTTCAGCTTTAGAAACTCAGCCTTTTAGGGACTGTTATCTGTACATTACATGTCCTGACAGCCACCCAAACAAATGCAGAAATGAGATAAGATGCAAAACTATCCATCCGTTTTCTGTATCTACTTCACCCCGGTCAGGCTTGTTGGTGAGCTGGTGTCTATCTCCATTAAACAGGAAAGAGGTGATGTCCGCTTCAGCCATCGAGAAAAACAACCACGCACGGCCAAACTCACTAAAATCTCCAATCAACTTAAGATTCAAATTTGTTTCTGGTTTGATGCTTTTTCTTTGTGACCAAGAAAAATTATCAAACTTGCTAACTTCAGCATATTTATATCTGTATTTATTTTTGTTGTGCATTAATGTGCTTGTTCCTTTCAAATTTTATTGTCTATCCATCCACGTCCTAACCACCTAAATTGGCTCATCTCGATGTAGAGGAGCAGCGGTTCTACTCCGTGTCTCTCCTGATAACTGAACATCTCACCCTATCTCTAAGGGAGAGTCCGGCTACCCTGCAGAGAAAACCCATTTCCACCTCCTGTATCCACGATCTCATTCTTTCAGTCTCTACCCAGAGTTCATGACCAGAGGTGAGGGTAGGAACGTAGACTGACCAGTAAAAGGAGAGCTTTGCCTTACAGCTCAGCTCCCTCTTCACCACAATGGACCGGCGCAGAGTCCGCAATACTGCAGACATTGCACCAACCCGTCTGTCAATCTCGGGCTCCATTCTTCCCTCACTCGTTAACAAACCCCCAAGATACTTGAACTCCTCCGCTTGAGGCAGAACTTCACCCTCGACCTGAAGAGATTTTTTTTTTTTAACATTTCTTTTCTTCTCGTTAAAGTTTATTAATATTATAGGTTATATCACTCAATCACAATCTGCTTTCCTTCCTGCTTGAGAGAATAATGGATATTTATAACAAAAATGACAGTTATTTCATATGATTCCACACTAATGAATCTCAGCTGCAGTTTTGGAAACATGGATGACTATTTATTCACTCCTATGTTGGCATCACAAGTTTTTACTGTCCCGAGGCTTCTTTTCCCATCTGCTCTGATGCTGGCACTGACTTCTCATGCCAAGACAAATGTCAGCCCCAACGTCACAGCCCAAGTCCAAGTTTGTGGTGGCGATTTTGTTGTATGAGACTCAGGAAGAGTTCTACTGATGGGGGTCTGGGAAAGGTTCAGTTCCCAGACAAGTAGGTTGCGTGTTCGTGGCTTTTTCCTTAAACTTTAAATATCTTATTGGGAGACGCTGCAAGAAAATTACATTTTATTATGCATTTGTTAAACTATTCTCAAACTTTTTACTGACTGAGACTCTTAAGATTGTGGCCCATTGTAAAGTTAATTACTATTCCGACCTCTTATGAACATTTCATTTATTTTGACACATTACCTTCAGACAGCTGTGATGAATGCATGTCGTATTTGTGTTTGTAATTATGCAAAGTCTTGTTTTCATTCTATAAGAATGTTTTTCTAGCTGTTTTCGGACTTTAATTGGCACGAGCTGTTTCTTGTTAGCAAAGGCCTTTGATAAGTTATCATGCTTATGAAACAAAAACCAGAAATGGTTTCCATTTTGTAATTTATAGCCAATAATTACAAAAGTAGGAGGACCGCTGTGCTATATTTGAAAGCGTGTTTAGTCTCAAGTCAAAGAGGAGAAATATCTAAACAAAACCTAAAAAAAATAATAATCCTGTCTCTCCACAAACCATAAATTATATTTTGGGAATTGTGGCTGAGTTTGACGTCTGAGGCAAGCAGCTCCCTGACTCAGTGTGGTGTTTGTTGTACAGAGTAAGAGATGATAAAACTGCTGAAAACAGTGTGAGACCACGCTAACAAGCCTCCTGATGGGACTCTTACATGTTTTCTAGAAATTTACATGTTGAATACTTTGTAAAATGAAAGAAGTTTCCAAGTAGTCATTATGGAGGAGGGCAATCTGGTGGGTTTTGTTGCACAAAAGTCTCCCTTCGTACCTGTGTGTGTGAATGAATGATTCATAAAAACATTTCAAACAACACTTGGTGATTAACAAATGTTTTGTCTTTAAATTTTTTTTAAATGAGCGTCGGATTTCTGTGAGACTGAGATGGGATAGCATAACAATCCAATGGTGATGTTACTAGTTAAGAGTAGGGTTGAAAGGGGAAAAATAGTAAGATGTATTAATAAATTTTATTTAGACAAATTAAGAATGACCTATAAAGCCCATTTTTTAAATAAAAACATCTGATTAAATCTTCAGTTGCTTTTTTAACAAATTAGTCAGTGCAACAGAAAAAAATAGACAAACAAAGTAGCGGAGTAGGAGAAGGCACTTTTGTCAAGTTCGGTCTGCACTGAGCGGACACTGCAGGTAAATAATGTCCTGGGAGTGCACGCTGTAACTGCACTCACAAAGTGACATGTAAGAAGAGATGTATGAAGGCAGCAGACCAAGAAGTGATTTAAAGATGAAAATGTACCAGTGTCAGAGCAAACCAGAGAGTGAGAGTTTAGTTATTTGTCATTCGCACCACATGTGGTACATGTGGTGCGAATGAAACCGTGTCCCAGTTACATCCAACAATAAAACGTAAAAGAAAAACAGTAATAAGATCTTAGATATGAACTAAGAAAAACATTAACTAAAAATCTTCTAAGCACTAGTAGCATAAAGACAATACGCTGAACAGCAGCACGAACATGAGTCTGTGTGAGCGGACGAGTACAAATGAACACAGCAACATAAAACAGATCGGCAGCAACATGATGTCATTTTTTTCAGTGATTAAACAAGTTAATGACGAGCTAATCAGTGAATACAGGGTGCAGTGGTGGGTACGTCCTATTATCAATGGTACATCCCCCAGGCCGTCGTGATGAAGGAACAGGTGGATGTGCAGGTGTGTCGGCCCCACCTTCGATGAGCTCTGGAGGGAAGGATGAGTCGGCTCTGAGGTCAGACATTCTGGCCTCAATTAAATCCAAAGTTATAGTGATGATGAGGATGGAAATAAGAGTGGCTCGGACGGAGGATTTTAATTTTATCAAGAGTGAATTGTAGGCGGTCCGAGCCGAGCTTACTAACAAGCAATGACCAGGGAGCTGCATGCCACAACAATGCTGAAATTAATGCATGTTTTAGTACAAAGTAAATTTTACCAGTCATTGTATATGACTGAGTCATAAGCTAACGTATTGGACATGGAGAACTATTTTGAAGCTCTTGAACTTCCTTCAGTGAATCCTGATCTTGTTGGAGACTTGGAGAGGTACAGTAGTTCTCTGTAGCTGAGATAAACTCTGCAATCAACGATATGCAAAATGAGAAATCCTCTGGAACAGATAGCTTCCCATCTGAGTTTTTAAATTATTTTTCAAGTCCACTCTCACTCTTAAGGTCTGTGTTTGAGGAGTCACTTGCTGCACAGACATTGCTGCTGTCCATGTGTCAAGTTGTAATCTCGTTGATACCCAAGACAGACAGAGACCTTCTAAATTGTGGCTCATATAGGCCTATCTCACTTTTAAATACTGATTTTAAAATCCTTGCAAAATGACTTAAGTGGGTGGTCCCCACAAGCGTCTTGCCTGACCAGACTGAGTTTGTTAAAAACCGTCAGGTGTTCTTCAATGTTAGGTGGCTGCTTGATGTGCTGTACACTCCTAGTTCACCCGAACACACCTGTGACAGTCATTCTTTCATTAGATGCGGGCAAAGCATTGACCGGGTGGAGTGGGATTACCTCTTTGAGACTTTAAAGATATTTAAATTTGGTCCCAAATTCATATTTGATATATACCTCCCCAATGGCAGCAGTCCGCACTAACTGTTATATATCTTCCTAATTTGAACTGCAGCGTGGTACAAGAGAGGGGTGCCTGCTTTCACCAGTTCTATTTGCATTGGTGATAGAACCATTGGCTGTAACTTTGCAGCAGAACTCCATCATTAAAGGGCTACATTGTGTAGGTACAGAGCACAACATTTCTCTATATGCGGATGACATGCTTTTGCATATATTGGACCACCTTACCAGTATCCCTGGGATTACTTACTTTGCTTAAAAATTTGGGAAAATATCTGGTTATAAGGTCAACCTTCAAAAGAATGAACTGATGCCTGTGACCTCCATGGAAAATAAATTTTAGACATTGTACCCATTAAAATTAGTTTTAAAAAAATTAAGTGCCTTGGGATCTGGGTGACTCAAGATCATAAGAACCTACCGGTACATCCAATTACCTACCTCTCACAGCGAACCTTAAAGAGGGACTTACCCCACGGTGAAACGATAGCTCCGCCCCGAGACGAGATTCAAAAAATGCAAAAAATGCAAAGATACTATAAAACAAGTAAAAATGGTTTAAATTAAAACAATCTTTGTTACACATGCAAGCTTGACATGCACACACATGCTTATTTTTCCTGTCTGGATAAATATTTTTACATTATAATGTATGTCATCGGTCTTCTGTCTCCCCATCTCTGCCTTCTTCCAGAACAAAAAGCAAAGCTTTAGTTTTGTTCTGGCAGCTGATGGACTTAAGTGGATTTTTCTAGTGTAATTTATCACCCACTCCCAAATTTTTAAATATTATGCAACACAGCAATATAACATTTTTTTTTTTGTGATCCAGTTTACACAAAACAAAATTTTTGTACAAGTTATTTTCACCTGCTGTCGTAAAAGGTGGGTAGTTATGTAAATTACCTGTTTGTGTGTATGCAGGTGTTTATTTACCTGTCTGTTAACAAAATATCTCAGGAACCACTAGATTTTAATAAAATTCTCAAAGTAATCGTTGGATGAACCTCTACAACTCATGAACATCTGGAATCAACACAATTCATAATGAACCCTGCAGCTAATTGACCACGGTAAACACAAAATTGGCTACAAATCAATTGATTTGACAGATATTGATGTAGAATCTGGTGTGGTAGTAGCTGAGAGTCATTCCCAATACATACACTGAGCGCAAAATAATCGTGCAAGGTCTTTGGTTAAGATTTGGCATGCAAAGCCATGACATTTATTTAAGGAAGGCTGATTTCAAATGGAGCATTTCTTATTGTTATTGGTATGGATTCTCCAGCGGCGGCGATGGTGGATTCTCCAGCGGCGGCGGTGCGCATTGCACATGGGCGGTGGTGTGCAGTGCTCACCGGCAGTGGTGCGCCCCCTTGTTTTTAATTTTTTCTTTTATTTAGTGGATTAAATAAAACATTATTTTATTTAGTAAGTGAAATAAAAATAAAAACAGGGCAGCAGTGGTGTGACACATAACACAATCACATTACTGCAACTAGTCGACTTGAAATTTAAAAACTCGCGAGATGTCCTAGAATCGACTAGTCGATTCAACTCGAAGACAACACCTGTGAAGAAAACACCTGAAATACATTTAAGGCGGCTACAGACACCAGGATTTCTCCACATACAACAATAATTTGAGCATGTGATATGATAGATGATTCATGCCGATGCTTTAAGCTCCTGGATTCTTCCTATAGTATTTAAGCCCACGTGGAAAAAATGTCTAATTGGTGAAGGTTCAGCTTTGTGGAAAGTTTTATTCCACAATGGAGACAAAGAGTCAAACAAACTCTGCAGATACATGATGAGCAGACAGCTTTTCCCCAATCTGCTCTAAAATAGTAGTTAAATCTTACAATATAATCATAATAAAGTGAGTTTAGAACCTGTTGGATAACTTGTTATGTGGAAAGTGTCACCTTTTGTATGATTTACTCAGTGTTTTTGGAAGGTATGAACTTTTGCTGCTTCCTAGTTTTGGCCAGGTGTTGGTCCAAGTTTTAACAAAAAAAAAGAGATCAGTTAGGAATGAAGAGGCATGAAGGGAGCTCTACAGAACCTGGCCTTTCCTTTCTTTTTATTGATGGATGTCCAAAAATCACTGGTAACCATCCCCTATTGGCATCAAAAGGTGGTGAAAGTGAATGAGCAGACAAATTGAGTTGTGCACAGCAGGTCTGTTTAAGGACAGTCATCAGAAGAGTCTGGTCCAGCTCAAGGTCCAGTGTGTGTCATAAATTTGCATAAGGCAGCGAAAGGTTAACAGAAAGATTATGGTAGTGCAGCAAAGATTTGACTTCAGCCTGTTTTCCATTTGTTTTCTCAATAAGCCCGTCGTATCTGTCATTCAGGAAACTCACTGTTGATGAGCAGACTGGGAGCCCGATCTAAACCACGATATAAATTTACATGATGCCATGATCTGTGGACGCTAATGCACATTTTGGAAAACATTCTGCACCATAAAACACATCTTGTGAATGATTCAGCCCGAGCCTCAGTTAATTGCTTCATTTGTTGTGCGTTTCGTTCCGCTCGTCTACAGTGGAAAAACTCAGACTGAGTGGTTGTGTTGGGGTTTATTGCCAGTGGAATCTTACAGAATCTCTCTGTATGCAAGTACTCGCAGAGCTTTTCTGCAACAGGGAAGCTAAAAACGCGTTGCGGTTTGATGCCCACAGTAACTTCAACTTGCTATAGTTTTTAACACGACCTCCAAAGTTTCTGCATGTGCATAATTGTCTTATGCATGAGTAAATTGCCCTTCTTTGGCTGTACAACTCATTCAAGTTGATTCTGACCCAAATTCTTTAAATTTACTAAAAGAAGAAAAAACAACACTCAACACATATCTGCCTTGTCTCAGCAAACACAGCTGTTCCAGCTGCCCCACCTCAGCCCTCTCTGTGTGAACTCTTTTTCCCAGAACTTGGCCAAACTAACCATGCGGGTCGGTGCAGCAGCGGTCAGTTTGGACTCAGCTGTGCAACACAACGGAGCATTTTAAGCCCAAAGACAGAGTTGAGTTTTGTGAACTTTGTGACTGAAACTGTGGACAAGATTGTCGTCCAGGTCTGGGCTAGTCTCAAACTCGGAAACATTTTTACAGACAGAGAACAAAATCATCTTTGGAAACTTTTTAACCTGCTCCAGAACAATTTATAGAATGACTTTAATCATGATCCTGCTCACTTAAACATTCTTGAGATAAAACTAAGCACAAGATTTTATCTTCCAAGTAAAAAGGTGTTTCAATGGAATGAAAACAGCTTTGACCGGTCGATCTACGTTTCCACCCTCATCTATGGTCATGAGCTTTGGGTTGTGACCGAAAGAGCGAGATCTTGGATACAAGGGGCCGAAATGAGTTTTCTCCGCAGGGTGTCTGGACTCTCTCTTAGAGATAGGGTGAGAAGCTCGGTCATCCGGGAGGGACTCAGAGTAGAGCCGCTGATTCTCCACATTGAGAGGACCCAGTTTAGGTGGCTCAGGCATCTGGTTAGGATGCCTCCTGGACGCCTGAACCACCGAGGATTGTCATGAGCTGACAGTCTGTATCATGTGGGATTATTTACTGTAGAGTCTTTTCTGGGTTCCTTTTAAATTATATGAAGTGAACACAAAAGAATGAGACACTGTAACTTTAATAATATAAATATAGCAGAAGAAAACTGAATAGAATGCAATATAATAATAATAATAATAATACCAAATACTGTATTAAAATGCATAAGCTGGTGAAGATTCTCAGTCATCCAGGACATGATAAATTCAAAAACGTTGAATACAAAAACAACTGGACTTTATTTGTAACAGTGAATTGGAGCAAAACGTCTTCTGTTACAAATAAAATCCAGTTGTTTTTGTATTGAACGTTTTTGAAAATACATAAGCTTAACTTAATGAACTGCACTACCCTGTTGACTTTTCTTTAGCCATTCAAGCCTGGGGCATAGCGGGACAGTTTGGACGTCTTGTCATTGTTTCAGGATTATTGTGTCAGTGTTTGTGAGTTAACTTTAATTTTCTTGACAGTTTTTTTTCTCATTGTGTGAATGTTTATGATGTTGTCATCCGTTTTTCTTCTGGATGTTTTTCGGCACTATTCTCGTCCCCCAGTTTTTGTTCTATTTCAACAAATCATTTATCAAAACGTTCAGCTCTTTCAGGACAGTCCTGCTATGACTTGGTGCAACTTTAGCTTTTTTGACATATTGCCATTTATTTCCTCATAGAAAATTAATTGAGCTGATTTTACAGCCTTCAGATCTTTAGATCTGTTTACAACTTTTTACTGCTCCTTTCACATGTTGTTCTGCTTCAGCTTCTTTTTGCTCCTTCTGAAAAGAAAAAAAAAACAGCTACTTTCAGCTAATTTCAGCTGATTTTTCAGCTGGTTTGTGCTCCTTTCTGCTTTTATACTCCTTTCTACTTATTTCTGAAAGTTTCAGCTTTTTCTACTATTTCAGCTACTACTTAGCTGTTTAGCTTTTTCAACTAATTCCACATTTTTGGAACTCTAAACCTTTTCTCACCCCAATTCAGCAAAAATGTGCTCTCCCTTCTGGTAACTTAACCTTCTGTCTGCCTTTGCAGCTACTTGTTGTTAATTTCAGCCTTTTTTTTTTTTTTTTTGGCAACTTTACTAATTTTTGTGCTCATTTCTGCTTATTTAAACCAAATTCAGCTATTTGTGTTCTTTCTGCTTTCTTCTGCTAGCTTAGGCATGTTCTTCCATTTCAGCTACATTTCAGAATGTTTTAGCTCATTTCAGCTGTTTTCAGTAAGTTCTTCAGCAATAATTCACAGTGCATCTTCATAAGAAATGTAATTTTAGTTTCCTTTGTATTTAAAACACTCCTTGTCATCCAGCTGTGTTTTGTGTTCTTGCTTCATTCTGACCATTAGATGTCCTCAGCAGTCCAGGTCAGTTCTTCAGTCTGTCCTCCATGTGCTCCTCATCCTGCATCCTGTTTTGTTCTGTTCCCCTCAGTTTGTTGGATCCTCTGCTTCTGTTTACCGGTATTCCTCGTACCCATTATCTGTTTACTGTATTTTATTTATTTATTTTCGTCATTAATAGTTCTAGGTTTGTTCTTATTCCCGTTTGCTCCTGGGTCTAACCCTCAGTTCATCCACTGGTAACAAACAAAACAAAAAACACAGTGCCTTAAAATACAGAAGCATTTTCTATTTTCTTTTACCATAAATGTCCATGTTTGTCGTTTTAATCATTATTTTACTTTATAGCACCTTTTTATCAAAAGGAAAAGAGAGAGAAAGTTTGAGAGCAGTAAATCAATAAAGATAATAAAGTACAAGTTAAGAACCATGGAACAGTAAAAAGTAGGAGGAGACTGGTGCAAAAGTAATAATACACAATAAACCAGTAAATTATAGTGAAAACTGATAATCAATACCTGAAAAATATTAAAACAAAGTCATAAGCATAAACATTTATGCAATCAACAAAGGTCTGATAAACATCCTCACAAAGAATTCACCTTCAGTTGTGATCATTTGATTAGGTTGTCACTAATCAATACGTTTCTAATGAAAATATACATTTGAGTTAATTTGTAAACCAGTGACAATCCAATAATTGCCAGTTTGTATTTGTTTAGCTCAAAGTGAATCATGTCCTGCATCATCTGACTGAATGCCACATTACCTCCAACAAAGAGACCATGCAGGAAAAACAGGCGGCGAGCCGAATTAGTTGCACTGGTGAGTCAGTTCCCACCATGTCTGATTACCAGTGGCTGAGAAAAGCTCTCCAGCTGATCTGTACTGGTGTTAAGAGAATAGAAGTGGATGAAGACAAGAAAATGATGCAAACTCAGACACAGCCAAAGGAACGTTTGGACAACGAAACACAAGGCTTCTTTCTGTCAAATAATCCATTTCAAGTTAATTTTGACAATTTGTTAAATTTCATAATATTAAGTTGGGGCGCTTGATGTCATTACAGCGGCTTTGTACTCCTGAGGTTTTAGGTTCAAGCCCAGGTTATGTCAGGAAGAGCACCTGGCATAACTCAATTGCCAGATGCAAGTTCGCTTGCTGTAGCAACATCCGAAGAAGGAAGCAGCCAAAAGAAACTTAAAAACCACAATTACCACATTCCCATAGTGGAAAAAACTGTTTGCTGGTGATAAGATGGTTTCTAGGGCCCGCTCTCTCCTCCGTCAACTCCTCTGAGGCAGTCATGACCAAAGCAACCAAAGCAAACTGTTTTTCCCACTATGGGAGTGTGATACTTGTGGGACTCCAGTT
>JAVCKU010000042.1:9224465-9240640 GCA_032273985.1 Hypsolebias coamazonicus | reverse complement strand
GCAGCCATGTGGCCGGCGCTCCGAGTTATGGCAAAATCGAGTTGCGAACGGTCCTTAGGTCCGGAACCCGTTCGTAACTCGGGGACAACCTGTATAATAATTAACACTTATTTGCAGTTTTATATTTAACTGTAAGAAAGCTGTTGAGGTGCAGCGTTGCAATTTACAGTATGCCATACTGGCAAGACATTTTATTATCACTCAACAGTTAAGGCAAAGTGTATTTACTTCCCCATTTATTTATCTGTGTTTTTCTGCAGGATTAGCAAAATATCTCATGAACCACACGACAAATTTGACTGAATGTTGCAGAAACTAATTATGGTGCAAACATGGACAATTGAAAAGCTTTTTATAAGCAATCCAATTTAACCACCACATCCAACTGCCCTTAGGAAACACACACAAAATAAAGCTATAAATCAGCCAATTTTACATATATTGAAGTAAAATTTCATTTGATAGTAAATGAGCCTTATCCTTGACACACACTTTGATCACTATGAATTGTGCAATGTTTTTGCTTAAAACTGTGGCATTAACTCAGTCAGTATTGTCTGTTGGCAAAATACAGCCCCAGTTCAAGACATTGTGTAAAATGAAAATGGAAATAGAATGGAATAATTAGAAAAATCATACAAAAATCATATTTTTAATCATTGTCAGTATTGTAAACATAGCAAATATTTAAATTAGGAACAAGTTTGGATTATTTTAAACTGAAATGGGAAACGGACTTGGAAGAAGTCATATCAGACTATCTGGGGAAAGATCATTACGAACATTTACTCATCTTCAGTCTGTCTGGAACATGTAATTAATTTCAAGGTGGAATACCTGCTGCACTGATCCAAAGATAAGTTGTCCAAGATCAAAGCCCACCTGGACCCTGCATGTAATTGTTGTAAACAAATCCCAGCTACACTATTGCATACATTCTGGACTTGTCCCAAATTGCAGACTTTTTGACAATCTATATTTGACACGTCTCTGCAATATGTGGAAAAACTGTACGCCCATCATCACTCATCTCAGTGTTTGAGGTGGTCCCTGTGGATACGTCCCTCAGCAAGTACCAGAAGGATATGACTGATTTTGGCTCTCTCCTGGCCATACGACTTGTTTTGTGTGGTTGTAAGAACCCACACCCCCTAGTATATGTACATTGGATAAGAGAAGTGATGTGTCATTTTGATTTAAGGGGAGAAAAAAAAAAAATCACATATACACTGAAGGGTTCTGTTAAAAGATTTTGGAACACTTGGCAGTTGTGCATAGAAATCATGTCAGTGTCTGTGCAATTAATTTATGTATGCGAGACTGATCCATTGTGGGAGGGGAGGGGTGGGAGGGGTTTTGTTCTTTTTGTTTTATATGTTAAAAATGAGGGGGGGGGGGGGAAGACTGATTAAAAAAAAAATTAAATTAGTAATATGACTCAGTAAGAAAAACAAAAACAAACAAAAAAAAACAAGATCATTTTAAATTTGATGACAGCAACACTATAAAAAAAAACTAAAAAAAAACACTATAAAATTGAGTGGTACGAATAAGAACCATCTGAACGAGTACTTTGCGTCTAATTGGATTAATTGGCAACAGGTGAGGATGGTAAAGGACCATTTTATAAAGGCTGAATTCCTCAGATTTAAAAATAGACAGATCCATCCATCTGTGAAAATTGGTCTAAAATGTGGGATTTCAGAATTACATTTTCAGAATAATGTTCCTGAAATGTGAAAAATTTGAATATCCCATCATCCACAGCTCATAAAAAAATGATTTTAAGAATCTTTAGAAATTTCTGTGCACAACGGACAAGGCCGAGCGTGAAATTTGGATGCATGTGATATTTGGGCTGGCAGTACTCCCTTAAAAACAGGTCTGATTCTATGGACATCAGAACACTTCCAACAATCATTGTCTGTAAACGCAACAAAGTTAATTTCAAATGTACTGAGGTAAAGTGGAAAACTGTTCTGTTGTTTTTGTTTGAAATTCACAATAAAGAAATCCAACTGACTTCACTTATTTCAAACTGAACATTATAAACCTTTTGTCATCCTTGCAAATTACAGAAGGGCTGCCAGACATACAGTGAATAAAACGTAAATGATTTAAGCAGAAGTGATTTCACCCGTGTACAGGAACACAGTGTCCTTAGGGAGAGATATTTGAATTAAAATGGTTAATTCCTTTAATTTAGGTCTATCAGCGTAATGCTCATGGCATGTCTTAAAACCCTGCCAGCGTGAATTATTTTGAAGCATCAATTAGGCATTTAAATGGACAATTAAAAATAATTGGTAGATTTGGTTGGGCTATGGAAAAGAGCTGGAGGCTTTTATTTACAAAACAGTCTAGTTCAAGGATGGGCTTCTGTCCTGAATCCAAGAACCATGAACAGAACATTAGCACAAAAGCTGCAGCGTACGTACAAACACTTATTATTATTTGTTTTTCTTTCTGAAGTGGCCAACAGTAGGACGTTATGATTTCTTTATTCTAAAGAAAAAGCCAAAATATGTTGCCAAATGACTTGTTCTTTTAACCGCTCGTTTCTTTCTATCTGTCTGTCTTTTTTCTCTTTTTCCTCAGGGTCGGCTAATTATTTTCCCACTGTTTTACCTCCTCCTCTTTCTCTGCTCTTCCTTTGTTTTCTGTTACCCCACTGTCTCTTCTCTACAAACTTCAGCATAAATTATTATGATATTATTATTAATTCAGGCCTTCATAAGTTGAGCAGCCACAGTAGGAGGAGGAGGTTTTTATGAGCCAAATGCCAGACCTCTCTCTCTCTCACACACACAAACACATGTGCAAGCGAACACACACACACACACACACACACACACACACAGAGAAGGAAAACCGTCTGGCAGCACCTAGAGCCAAATGTGTCCCTCTGAGGTCTCATAGCAACGTCTTCTAAACGCAGCTAACCCCCGCCAAAGCAGATTTGTTCATTTAGAGACAAATTTGAACTTGTTTTAATGTAGTGTTCACCATAAATATTTACTAACTGCACAGTGCACGTGGGCTTCAATGTCAGTGTGTGTTCTCCTGAAAAGAAGCAGCATGTGGTGAACCAGAACAATAGCTTTCCCTGGGAAGAAATGAACCACAAATTAAAAAAAAGAAAAAGACCCAGCATTCTCTGAAGCTATGGATATTATATTGTTACGCCAGAGTTTTAGACTAAGATCAACTCATATTGAGAATAAGAGCCTTTTGGTCAAACCTTTAAAACCTCATGCAACATTGCTAAAGTTTTTTTTGTTTGTTTGTTTGTTTATGTGTGTGTGGGGGGGTTACTTTGCTATGGTGCCCGTCAATAGTAATAACTGTCACCAGAAGGTAATCAGATGTAGATTTTCATCCTATGATTGGATTCTGTGATTCGTGAAATATTCTGTTAACAAGTTGACTCAAAATAGGTCAAGGGAAAATTTTTAACCAAAGACATTGCACAACCTGCAGTGTGTTGGGGATCTGTCTCGACTATTACCACACTGAAATTTAGTACACTATATAAAACACTCTTTTTGAATTTTCTGTTCTGACCATTTTTATTTATTTTTTTATTTTTTTGGTCACAGGGGTCACTGGTGCCCAAATCCAGCAGTCATTGTGCAAAAGGTGGGCGACACATTGGACAGTAGGGCTGGGCCCTACCATATCATTCATGATACTACAGGTAAAAAAAAAAAAATGCCTGGGGAAATAAATTGTATCATGATATGCTAATTTCATGATGTAAATACGTCAGTGTTTCCCCTACTGTTATACAAACGGGGTGCCACGCCCTGTTAACAGAACCGAGTGCGCTGAACTACCAAACCAAGCTCAGGTGTGTCTCTCCGCCCAGCTCTAAACTGTCGGTACAAACACATGCAGCTCAGCTGTGTCTCTCGAGTTCCACAGTCCATGGACCAAGAAAAGAGGCAGGTAATCAAAGAGCAGTCAGAGAAATGGACTCATTCCTGCAGGGACAGAGGAAGCTGAAACACCAACAAGCTTCAGGGTCAGCTGAAGACACCTTGTCAAACGTTTTGGAAGTTATAGCTCATTTAAAGGCAACACATCTTTTGTTGTAGGTTACATTTTTGCTCAACAGAGCTTAAGCTACATTTTATTTAGTTGTTTTCTTCTATAATTTTTTTTTTTTTTTTTTTTTATGGTGGGGCAAACGGCACCATCGCTTTAGTTTTTGTGGTAGATTTTGTTCATCTTTGATGTTTATTATTAAATCTGTATTTTAAACAGACTTTTTTCAATATAAATAACAGAAGGATCATTTTTATTTTTATACGTTGAGACTGAATACATGTACTTTACTAAATAAAGTAATTTCAGTAAAATTAACCCTTTTTTTTTTTTTTAGTTTTTATATATTACTGCAAAGCAACATGTTAATTTTGTCAAATAAATAACTGATTTCTGTTTTTTTATTTATTTTTTTATTTTTTATTTTTTTTGGTTATATCACGAAATTTATCGTTATTGTGATAATGCTCTGAAATATCACGATATAAGTTTTGAGCCATTTCGCCCACCCCTATCTTGAAGACAATTACACTGCGTTGTAATGACACCCGCTGACAGACGTTCCTATCTCTACGTCACAGACGTCGTATGCGGAAGTACCCGGATTTCCAGTGACGACACACGGCGCCAAGTTTAAAATCACTTTTAAATCAAATTTTCATTGATCTATCATATTGCTTGTAAAAAAGAAAATGGTTGACTGAGCCAACATATGTTGTGCCACTTTATGCATAGTTCCAACATCATGTCACACACACTTTAAGGACATATTTAAGCATAGGTTAGAGAGGCTATCTTTGCTAACGCGGCTGATCAGTCATCCTCTGGTCCTCAGATTACTGAACCATTGATCTCAGCAGGCTGCAAACTTTTCACGACTAACAACTTCAGCGCATCCTAGAATCCTAGGGTCCTAGAATCATTCTGAAATCCTTTAGAAACCCTACGAGGCCAGACTGCAGAAAACAAGAGCGTGCACAAAAGAGATTGACCTGGGGCAAAGAAAACGATGGCTCTGAGGCAAGCGAACTCCTTGTTTGTGATGTCCAGTTCCCTGAGAGGCTTCACCAGCTCCTCCTGGATCCTAAGAGACACTCGAGACACCTCCAGCTCCGGCCCTCTCAGAGGGATCACAAAGTCGTTGCCTGCCCAGTGAACAGACGGGCACAAATTCAGGATGGAAAATGACAGCTGAACAGATGCTGACAGAGGAAAATGAAGCAGTTTATCGTGTCCCACCTAGAAGAATGACATTACTGTAAGGCAGTGAGCGTCTTGCTGCACCCAGAATCAGATGCTCTGCAGAATGGGATCGCAGCAGGGTCACCTACGAGCAGACGCACACGTGCTTCATGTTACTTACGACAGCAATGTGCCAAATTGTCAATTTAATACTACACAAGACAAACTAATTTAAATACTAATTGAATCTGAGCTAAACCCTCAGCCAGTGATGCTTCACACTGTACAGATCTGTGTCAGGCGGAGTCAGAGTTGTGCTGGAATCTCTTCATACCCTGTCATCAATCTGAAGGCTGCAGAACTCTGGGATGTGTTTGGCCCATTCCACCAGCAGGAGGAGTTGCTGCTTCATTGACTCGAACACGTCTCCCACACAGGCTGCCTTCTTGGAGCTGATGTCTTGACTCTGAGGTGAGGGCAGCACCGGCAACTAAAAGCACCACAGCAAAGTGTGGGTTCGGTTAATGGAGCAACGTGGAAATGAACCGTGGTTGAAATATCTGAGCATACGTGCACTGAGGGCGAGAGCAATGCTCCATGGACACCACGGAGTTGTGACAAGTAAACAGCAACCCAGTACAATAAGATGCACTTTTATTTTTTGATATTATTTTACGACTCCTTCGTGATGAAGTCCAACAACGCAAAGAACTTCTTTCTAAAAAGTGGAACTTCTTTTCCAAGTTAAAGGCCGGTTTAAAATTCAATCTCGTTTACCGGTAGGTTCCATAACACAGCATTTGTTAGTCTTTTGAGGTTTGTTTTCTCTGTAGCTGAACCCAATATATTAAAGTCAAATCTTGAGTTTGACTGACATAATGTCAAGTGGATCAGTTATAATACTCAAGTGTAGGTGCAGTATCCATCCTAATCGCCACCCCCAGTCACACACAGTGGAAGGAAACAAAAAAAAAATACAGTATTGCTATTCGAACCTGCAGCTTTTAACTGTGAGACAACCGTGCTGAACTGCTGCTTCACTGTGCAGCTTTTAGTTAAAGTGGTTCCCACTCACCTGAAGAGTGTTGCACAAAGATTTCATTGGCTTCGAGTATGTGAGCATTAAGAGCATGCAACAAAAATGTATTTGCTTATAATGTGCTTAAATATCATAAATATGTTTGACAGGTACGCATGAAAATCTAATTTACACAGGCTATAAACTAACTAAATAAATGTTTAAGGGCATCCCTATTTAAATCACAAATAAATACGTACAAGTATTTCAATGTTCTCACAACAATTCTAATCTTTGCATGCATTTTGTCGTACACACTGGGGCCAGTGCATGTGTGACATTGGAAGAAGGAGCTTGTAGATAGAAACACCCCTCTTGACGTCTGAACTGAGTAAAATGAAGAGGCGGCTCTTTCGAAAAGCGACACAGTCATCAGCACATTTTAACTGTTGCAGAACAACGTAGAA
The DNA here is from genome assembly GCA_032273985.1 of Hypsolebias coamazonicus. Classification (NCBI taxonomy): domain Eukaryota; kingdom Metazoa; phylum Chordata; class Actinopteri; order Cyprinodontiformes; family Rivulidae; genus Hypsolebias; species Hypsolebias coamazonicus. Next base: position 9,233,926 of record JAVCKU010000042.1, on the reverse strand, counting down.
AGAAGAAGAGTTGTATTCTTGTTACTTTGTACTAGAATATAATGAGAATTATGCTCCTGTAAGCCTGTACATATTCTACAGGAGCCTGGAAAGGACAAAACCAATATTTTCCTTCATAATTTTAGTGCCCGTTGCGCTTTCTCCTACACATCTGGAAAGCATTTAAAAAAAAAAAAAAAAATACTGGTACACAGTACTACACTATACAATCTTCTAAAGCATGTCTGATAGTTGTAAAGACACCTAATATGTGTTTTTTCCTCCTTGTGAATTTCTTATGTACGTAAAAGCACATATCTGGTTGTTATTTTGTACAAAGTACTTGAAGGCAACAGACCTCAATGCCAGACCCAGTGGTGCAACAAATGGGCCATGATTAGACGAGATCTTTGTGCAATTTTGTTCTTAACTTCAATTAGGAGAAACTGAATCCAGCCCACAGAGAGTCTGTTTGAGATTTAACCCAAGATCTTTTCATCTTTGACCTTCACCCGAGCGATTTCACAAAAATAGAGATGGGATCATTTGTCAGTCATGGAGTTGTGTTACCTGTTGCACGCCGGCCTCAGCCTGCAGCAGCACACTGATGGACAGCGTTCTCGCCGTTTGTCCGTTTGCTCTGGGCGTGATGATGCAGTCCCGTTCATTCTGAACAGCTATAGATCAAACACAAAAAAACTAAAATTACTGGATATTTCTTTCACCGTCTGCCCCATATTTAACTGCAGCACATTGCCACGGATTATTTCCATTGCAAAGTCCAACTGTTCCTTGTGAAACTAATTTAACGTTCATCACAAATCTTTCCTACTTTGTGTTACGTTCTATTGGGTTGAACTCAATGGCGCAGGCAGCACGCTGAAAATAATAATTTATTTCAAAAACACAGACTGGTGGGGGCAACATGCATACAAAGACTTCTGGAGTCACAAGGAACACAGGAAACAATGCATGGACAACAATCAGCAAAGACACAGACTTAAATACAGACGCTGACGAGACCTAAACACAAAACATCACAGGTGTGGGAAGCAGATTGACAGGAGCACAACACAAGAGGGCACCATCCTCTTTGGACATTTAAAACATTAATTAGATGGTTTTCTTTATATGTGTGTTTTGAATCAGGCTGTTTGTTATCATAGATGGTTTATCCAAGATGATACATTTTAGTTGCAGAAGCCAGTACTTCACTGAAGCTTTATAGACACATTTAAATGTCTGATCTGACAATAACACCAAAAGACAAGCTACATAAAACACAAACATGAAATAAAAGCTGATAATGGACGTCAAAGTGAATGCACAAAATCCTGCTGGTGTCGAGGAGCTGTTGATTTTTGATGACTTTTCTCTAAGACCCTTTATCGCCATCATTCTGGACGGCCTCTGACTGATTTCAGTGACTCCACAAAGTCAAACATCATGAGCGAGCGTCACAGAAATCCTCCATCGCAGGCTCTGCGAGCGCATCAATCAGACGACACTGAAGCAGAAGGAGCTCCCTCTGAGCTTCACTGACATTATTTTTTTGTTTGACAAAGTTCCAAATGAACCTTTTCCCACATTAGATTTAGATTTGCAGCAAACAGTCAAAGTGTGCTCAGAAGTCAAGTAAAAAAAAAAAAGGGAAATATGCTGGAGTCTTGTGTTTTGCTGCGCTTATTTGACTCTAATGCACGTTGGCTTCAGGCTTAAACTGCAAGTTGCAGCATGTTATGGAAATCAGGCAAATTACTGAGGTAAAGGTTTAAATTTGGGCCTCTGGCTTTCATTCGGAGGACTGAGAGTAACATCTTCAGAGAAAATGCAAAACAAACATGTGGAGATGCTAAAGAATTTTAATTATTCATGTGCGGGGAGTAGACTCTTCTGATTCCATCTCTTTCTCCCGGTGAGTCAGATAAAGAAAAGGCCAACGATTTGCACAGTGCACATGGAAGTGAGCATCAGCTGACAAAACATTCCTGCTCGTGTGTTTTCCTCCTTGAAATAAACACGATGCGTTTTAGGCACAAAAGTAGAAGTTCACATTTTAAAACCTGGTTTATGAAGAGTTTGTGAGCTGAACACAGAAACAAAATGAACGTGTCTCTTCTGACCTTCTTTTCTCATCCCAGCCCTGAAACATTTTCGCAGCCGGCAGTAACGGCACTGGTTTCGCTTGTCTTTGTCCACAACACATTGCCTGTTGAACCTGGAACAAGACATTTTTTAACCTTACATTTACATAATACTGTGTCAGCTTGCAAGATTTTTTCCATAAAATGTTCAAAGACTTCAGGTCATAAAAAAAGATCAATAACGCCGACTAAAGTTTTGTTTCTAAGAGGAGCTACGATGAAACTCACCTGCAGTTGTACGTGTGGTTGTTGCGAATGCTCCTCCTGAAGAAGCCCTTGCAGCCGTCACAGCTGGATGCACCGTAGTGTTTACCTGTGGCCCTGTCTGCACAGATAAAACACCGACTTCCACCGGCCTGAGGCACCGAAGAGGCGGATGCTGACACGGATGCATCTGCAGCTTGAAAACCAGATAAAAACAGCCACAGACTTCTGTGTTAGCACAGACACTTCTGAGAGTCTGAGAACTTTTGTTAAACATGCTCCACGACCGAGATGATCACTGATGATCCGTTTGATCATTTAGAGCACGTTGAGACTAATCCCACCTCGGTGCAAGGGCGCAGCTTCAGAACCTGCAAATCATTTGGGTATTGTTTTATAGGTCAGTTGGGTTCAGTGTGAGAATATTAAAAGCAGGGTTGTGCAGTTTGGAAACTTCTCTCTGCTCCGTGTGAACGCCAAGCGCCTCTGAGGAGCTCTGCCAGTTATTACTCAGGAGGAAGAGGAAACTCTCCATTTAATTAGAACAGTTAGAGGTCAGTGTGAACCAAAGTCCGCTGCTCTCCTTTGGCTAATTTCACACCGGGCACTTGGTCTTTCGTACGTGTTGCTCCAAAGTGCACGCAGCCGGTGTTCAAGCGCCGCAGCAGAGACTGTACGGACCCCAGGCAATAACGTCTGCAAATTGCACACTTCGTTTAAACAGATGAGGCAGCTGGGGGATTAGGATTTAACAAGGAAAGCGCTTTCTGTGGTCAAAGATCAGTTAGATTGAATTAAGAGATTAGAATACGGTTTGCCTCGCAGCGTTATGGATTGAAGAGCGGCCTGATGGTGAAACTGCTCGCTTCAATCTGATGCAGCTCGACGCGGGATTAACGAGAAGACCGGCTGATTGTTAGACGAGTGAGGAAATGTGAAATGTTAATTAATACTGACCTGAAAAGATTGTTGAAGTAAACACAATGGCATGTTTTTAATCATTTTTATTGATTTGTGAAGTTTGATACTACACATATTTGAGCAGGAGAGACAAACCTTTGACTTGGTGACAGAAAGTAAATCAGTGATGGGCTCTAAACTGAGTTTGACACAAACTGCCTGTTAGGTTGATGTACTAAATTAAATGGCGCCCTGAGTGTTCAGTCCTGTAAATCTGAACGAAGGTGCTGGCATCATACCTGTAGGATTCGTTTGTCGTGGTCTCAGTGTCGAGTTAAAATGTTCAGTGTCTGTTGCAAAAAGCACCGTCCCATCAAGCTTCATAGTTCCAAATAAAACAAAATTTCAAGACTCGCCCAAGCTGCAAACTGTCAGAACGTTTATTCCCCTCAGTTCCTCTTTGCCACAGTTCTTCAGAGATGAGTTCAAATCCTTTCTGTTCTTGCAAATTTGTCTAAAATCGTCTTTGTGGGCTGATCATGCTCTTTAAAAATGTTATTTCTAATGTTCTCGCAAAGCTTCCTCCGCGGTGTCCCACTTCCAGCGACCTCTCAGCGGTGAGGTTTGCTCCACAGCTTGTTTGCTTCTTTACAACGAGATATCAGTTGAGCACATAAAGGTGAAAGTTCAGAGACTGATAAGAGTCGCCGTGGAAACAACAAACTGATCAGGCCCATTAGCTGTATTTTAAAAACAGAGCTCGTCGTGCTAAAGAGAAATCAATGTGATTTTTAAAAAAAGTCAATGAAGACAAAGAAGTGTTCAAAGGTTGCATGTGGGATGTTTTTTTTTTTTTTTTTTTTTAAATGTAAAAATCTTCCCAGCGCTCTCGTAGCTTGGGCGATCAATACCACACAGGCGAGTTACTGAGCACAAACAAACGACAGGCGGTTGAAAAGACTGGATGGTGCTTGATTAACCTTTTGTTTTAAGTTTTTAGCTAAATGATACAATGAAATGCCTCACCGCAGGAGGCACATGTGACATTTGATTACCAAGGATAGTGATTTTTTTTTTTTTTTTTTGGTCTGTGTTGATGAAAAGAATTTAATCCTAGGATGAAACCCAGCTTTTATTCATCTTTACTCATAAACATGTCTTTGGTGGTATTGATTACTGCTGGAGTCCTATTACATGCAGAGAAAATATGCGATGCTCCTTTGATTCAGAAAACGCAAGCGTGCGTTAGTTTTTTTTTTTTTTTTGGATTACTGCTGAATCTTTGCAGATGCCACCGTAGCCCAGACATTTAGTCTACAACCTGGAATGTGCAGCTGATCAAAAATAATCAAGCGAATTAGGATGATAAACAAGCCAAAGATGTTATTTTCGTGATAAAAGCGTGTTGTTAAATAACACAATGCATCCCTGCATTTTCAATGGCATGGATGCAATGTTTGCAGAAGGCTTTACATTTAGACAAACTGAAGGTAAAAGTTAAAACATGGTCTTATACACAGACGAGGACGACGTCTTTAAAAATTTAGGAGTACGAATTAAAAAATGTGGATAAAGGTGACTGTAGATGGTGTGCTCGTTCACAAATTATAACAAATTAATATGTCAGTCCACATACAAGCTTTCCTCGGTGATGGCAGCCATCGTACTCTGGTGTAACAGGATTTCCTGGGTGAGTGTTATTCCTTCCTTCAATGTCATGCAGGCCGCAGGTCAGACCTCGCCTGGCAGTGGCTCATGCAGTCGAGCTTTATTTAAGTGACTGATAGATCGTAAAAACCACCAGGTCATAGGAGGACTGCTGAAACGCTTCCTCTGGCCTGTGAGACGATTAGCAAAGGGATATAAAGATTTATGAATATTGATTGCATTTTATACATTAAAAAAAACACCAGATACATGTTATAGACTGAAAGCTCCTGCAAATTTTATTCCTTAGTTTAGAAATGTTATTGACGTATTCCAACAAAAAGTGTTTAGATAATTTATCTCCCCTTGCATGTTTCCTGTAAACAAAGAGAATCCCTCTCATACAGGCAGACTTATCTTTGGCCACTAGGGGGAGACAGAGTACAGCACATTCAGCCAAATCTACCTCGTTTTTTTTTTTTTTTAATTAAAAAAAAAATTCTGACGTGCACTCGATTTATGTGCATGTATTTTATCATTAAAGCTTTTAAAATACATTATATAGAGATGGAAATTATTGGTTAATCTGATAGCTGAGAGTTTTTGTCTGTATTTACAGTCGCAACAAGGAAGATTATTAATTAGGTTCACAATTGGGACATAAATTTTATACACTACATTATATCTAATCTGGAACATTTAAAAATATTAACACAGGGACACAATTGTACATAAAAAGTCAACCTGACTGACATAAAGTAATGGGAATGTCTAAATGAGAACAGAGTAAATTAGAGAAAGATGATTATAGATGTTCACACATGGTTCCCAAACCTTCATCCAATCCACAGACCAACAGTGGCCTCCAACTACATATGGATAAAATGTGAAAAACATTTTATCCTTTTTTATTGACTACTAACACATTTTATTTCTCATGACAATTGTGGCAAAAAGTATATTTAGCAAATATTTTTATATTTCATTTTATTCTTGGAAATCATCTCAAGACTCCAAGCTGTAAGTGGGTGAGAGGACATGGATGTATATGGAGTTTGGACAGAGGATGCAGAGGACAGAGTTTGGACAGAGGATGCAGAGGACAGAGGGAGATGGAGAAGGACGACTCGCTGTGGAGACCCCTGAAGAGGGAACAGTTGGAAGAAAAAGATGTGAAGACCTCAAACGTGGTGTTTTGCAGCCCATGACCCAAACTTTGGGAAACATTCATGTCATTTGTCTCTTGATGCAATTTCTGAACAAATTATTAGAAAACGACAAAAAGAACAAGTTTGAAATTGATTAGAGTTCGCAGCCAACTTCAAAAGAAATTAAAATTCTTTAATTTATTTTTTCTTCTTCATTAAGAGGAGACAAACATCAAGTTATCTGTAAAGTGGTACCTTGTTGCTTTTGGGTTCATTCCCTGGATGCCATGCTAAAAATACATTTGAATCTTATCTAAAGGTCTCATCGCAAATGAAAAGAGGTTAGTTTTGGATTCAGTTAGGTGTTCCAACATGTCAGAGTATTTAACGCAAAAGGAGACAAACATTAAGCTTTTCGAATATACATCTAAAGGTCCTGACCTTAAACTTTTAGGAAAATGCGTGGACTGTGCTTAAACATCAAAATCTTTCCAGAAGGCTTAAACGTCTGTCAATTATACCAAGAAGGTTAAATATCCAACCATAGTTCTGCCTTTAGGTTCTGTGGGCCACCAGAAATGTCAGGTCAAAGGGCAACTTGCCAAAGGCCGTTCAAGCAAACACAAGCTGTATCAAATGTACGCTCTTGACTTTGCTTGTATAATTGTGACCCTGTGCTATTTTCAGAAAATCCAATATACATTTAAAATGTGCACATTGTTTTCTTTAAAAATCAAGATCCAAAATGTACAATCATTTTGCTGGAGCAAATAAAACTATCCAAAAAGTCATTAAAAATTACCGTAATGTGGTCCCATATTTAATGTTAATGATGAGTGAGAATAAACCTGCAAGAACAACTGACAGCATTTTGTAAAAACAAACTATTTAGGTGGTGAACAGTACTATAGGCACTTTAAGGGATTATATATATATATATATATATATATATATATATATACACACACACACAGTACAGGTATATATTAAAAAAAACTTTGAGTTTAAATACCAGGAGAATTTAATCCAAGGGTTCCAAATCCATTATCAAATAAATAAATAAATAAATAAATAAATCATGAGATTCAACCTCCAAAATGTACTTTTCCAATATTATACACATATTTGAGCAACACTTGACAGCTGTAATAGAAATACAAGTTGGAAAACGAAGAATAAATAATTAAACGATAACGATAAAGAATTGAAGTTAATTGGTGAACCTTAGACAAAAAATAGAATCCATGGTTTTTGGATTTGATTCATAAAACAGTTGGTAAGTAAAACAAAGAGCCCCCCCCCCCCCACAAAAAAAAGTGGTCATAAAAACATTGTAAGCCTGTGATTTAGTGCGGCGACAAAGAATGGAGGCGTGTTCATTCATCACAGAGCGCAGCTCACCAGGAGAGATAATGTCACAGACTTCACCAGGTCTGGGAGGCACTGGGAGAGAAAGAGTCAGCCTCCAGTTGCCCCCACAACCCGTTTTATCTGATGACTTTTCCAGTCAAACACATAAAAACCATCTGACATGAAGTCTGTCTCTGCTGCTCTGCAGCTTCATTGTTAGTTACAATGAGATATAGATGTTGTTGACTCGAAAGGCAACGATCAAAGTTAGGAAGATTAGAAAAGCGCACCCAGATGAACCATGAAGAACCACGTTTTACTGCGAAAACTGTAAAAGCGGTCAAAATAGATGTTGGACCGTTCTGAAAAGTGTCAAGCTAAATAAAAAGCCGGAGAATGATCAACTCAACTTTATTTTGGTGAATTAAAAACATTACAAAAAAAGAAAAACAATATAAAATGGTAAATCAATCATTTACCATTATTTTATCAACTGAAGTTATTGAAGTTCTATGATTTGGTAGATTATATTTTATCAGTTATGTATAGAGCTCGGAATAACACATACCTTTAAATATCCAAATGCATTTTGTTAAAAGACAAAGTTTTTATAATCTTAAGGGAACAGAGATATTTGTAAAACCAAAATTCAGAACTAGTTTAAAGGGACGGCCTAACTCAATCCAGGGAATTGGATTATGGAATAGTTGGAAGAATGAAGTTAAAAATGCCAAGTCAATGTGTACATTTAAGAAAATGATCAAAACTGAATTGTTAAAAAAAATGAAGTAGCTTAATGTGTATTGAATCAGTTAGAAAAATTAGAAAGTTATTAATTTTGTTCTGTTACTTGAAGATTATTATTGTTTGAACTGATTGTTTGAAAAAAGGGGCAGATATAATAAGATTTATTCTTCTTTCTGCTACCTTTCATTTTATATTTTGTATTATCACTTATGGGATTGTTTTGTATTGTATTTTAAAATGAATAAATTTATACATACATTACATACATACAATAGGCTGAAATCAAGGCTTATACTTACCTACCCTATTCATAGACTCAGTCTACATAATGAAATAGATCTACTGTCCATATACATACATACATAAGTACACATACAGACATTTACCGTATATTTAAATATGCATGTATATACATACATGGTTACATAATATATAGATCTACATAAGAGTATAAGCTTCTATAACTTTACATTTTAAGGCTCTTTTAAAGCACCAAAAAAAAAGCTCATAATTTGAGATCATCATTCAGTTTATTCCATTATTTCATGCCGATAACTGAAATGCATCTAGATTTTACTTTAGCTTGTCCAAATACGTATTAGCAAAACTCGTAAATTATATTTACTCTCTCTTAACTTAAATACTTTCTGAATGATCAGCAAAGAAGAAAACTAAAGCTAAATAAGCTTTTGAAGACCTTTGACCTTTAAAACATTTTTTCTTTTTTCCTCGATGGCGCAAACATCTCTGGTTTTACAATTAACAGTACAGTATGTGAAAATGTCGTCGTGGGATGAAGTCGGACATAAAAAACAAAGAGACTCAACAACTTGTTGCGAAAATGCTTCACGTAAGATTTGAACCAGAACCCTTCTTGTTGTGAGATGACTGTAAAAGCTAACAAGCTGTTGTTGCTCCTGACTGGATGTGTCTTGTCACTTCAGATCAACAAGCTGACAGACACAGGTGATGTCCAGTGGTTGCAACGTAACTGAGTTCAAGTCTATAAGTGATATATAAGCTTTTGGATAGTTGGTCAGGTGGTTCTAAATGCAGGGCAGAAACTCAGACTGTTGGATACATTTACAGCTGATGTTAAGTTTATGTTTAGCTTGCTTTATAAACTCAGTCTTCACCGGTGTGTACCATTCAGGATATTTTCACCTACTCCACAGGTCAAAATGCAGCTAATGTAACGTTTAGCTTAAAAGATTACCCTGCACATGGACTCTTTGAACTACTCCCCTCGGTCAGGAGGCTTCGGCCCATTCGGACCAGGACCTCCCGCCATAAAAACAGTTTCTTTCCATCTGCCGTCAGTCTTCTGAACATTCATAATCCT
>JAVCKU010000042.1:9161088-9173139 GCA_032273985.1 Hypsolebias coamazonicus | reverse complement strand
GAGAGGACATGAAGGTAGTTGGAGTGAGGACAGAGGATGCAGAGGACAGAGTGAGGTGGAGGAGGATGACTCGCTGCAGGGACCCCTGAAGAGGGAAAAGCCAAAAGAAAAAGCCCCAAGATATAGTCTGAGCACTGGCAGACTACCTAAGCTCTTTGTTTAAAATATAGCCAATAAACTCTGTCTGTTAGCAAAAGAAGAAATAATCACTAGATGTACATCTACAACTGATTAACTTTTGAAGCTGAACCAACTTAAGATGGCTGCCACAGTCAACCTACTATAGGAAATACAAAAAAGATGAAAATGTAATCAGTTTTACAGATGTGCTAGAACTTTATGTAGTTGTATCTGAGTGAATATCATATTCTGAACACTGTGGTGCAAGAGCTTTGTTAAAATCTTTGGCATTAACTGTTGATGGTGGCTCAGTTGGCAATGCTGTTGCTTCTCAATGAGAAGGTCGCTGGATCAAATTCCAGTATGAGGCCATTCTGGGTGGAGTTTGCATGTTCTCTCCGTGCATGTGTGGGTTTTCCCCAGGTACTCCAGTTTCCTCCCACAGAACAAAAACATGCATGTTAGGCTGATTGGTAACTCTAAATTGTCCGTAGGTGCGAGTGAGAGAACAAATTGTTGTTTGTCTTGTTTGTCTCTATGTGTCCCTGTGATGGACTGGAGACCTGTCCAGGGTGGGCAAAAATAATGGATCAATTGTTGTAAATCATCACTCGTCTGTTAGCAAAATATCTCAAGAGACACTGAATGGGTTTTAATGAAACTTTCAGAAAGAAATCACTGCACATCTGTACCAAATTAACGTTTGGAGTTAATCCAATTAAAGATAGCTGCTACAGGTAATCATCATTATCCAACAAAAAAGTGACAGTAATTCTGTCAGTTTTGCAGATACTGAGTTATCATTTAACGTGGTAGTAGCTGAGGGTCATTCACAACACATTCTGTGTGGCAAATTGTATTGCATTGCATTTGTACAAAGTTAAGTTTAAGGTTCAACTAAAACAACTAAAACTTTATCATTTCTCATCACAAGATGAGTCTAGTTTAAATCTCTGGCATGAAAGAAAGAGGGTGATATAGAACTCAAGGCCCTAGTTAGGTTTTATTTTATTTTTAGAAATACTACTTTTACAAATTTTTATCACCCATAAAGAAAGATTTACCTCTTTTGTCTCAGCAGGGGGTTTGTGAAGCTGACAGATTTACATACAGGACAGATGTTGGGTGTTACTGACTCAGTAAAAAGCCGTTCTCGATCATGTTGAAGGAGACACTTCTCAAACCAAAACGTAATTCTTCCTCGACACTAGCAGATGTCTTCGAGCTCTTTGTCTCTCCGTGGCTCCCATGGGCCAATGATTTTAAAGGCAGTAGTCGTCAAACAGCACAAAGATACAAATGCTGAATAATCAGAAACAAGTTTCTGCAAATACTGAAGGTAAGCGCCATTGCCACTTGCAGAGAGGTGATGGATGAAAGCAAATGAGCTTGCTGCTGCTAGCTCTCCTAGCTCTCTGAGGGTCACGAGAAAATGGTTTCATTCTTTTCTTCCTGCTCTTGCAGAACAAACACTGAGCATGAAAGGCTGAAGGTGCTTCAATGACCAAATTTTCCTCTCCACAGGACCTGCCACATGGCTTACAAGCCCAACAGTGGAAAAAAAAGCTCAGTTTTCACAACCAAACAAATAATATTGCCTGTAAAAAGGAAGGAAAACGACTGAAATCGCCATATGTGGAAAAGAGAGCGTGATAAGAAATATGTTACGTGAAAATGCTAATTTTTCTTGCCTATTCCTCCCCTCATTAATGTGCATGAAATTCACCCTGTCGTTCTGTATTCCTTATTATTATCATCATCATTATTATTATTATTATTATTATTAATAATAGTTTAGTCACAAAACTGCGTACTTTGTCTTACTGAAGCCATTATAAGTTGTAATTAAAGTGCATTTGTGTGATGCTTGTTGTCATCCTGCCATCGTGGTTCAGCTTCCGGCCCTCTTCCATCCTGGAGATGGAGATCCGTTCTGCAGAGAAACCTTGGATGTTCTGTGTCTATCGGACCCAGTTCTGGAGGGCAGTCGTCGTCCGTTGCCGCAGTCGTCATTATCATCATGCTGCTAACAGAACCACACTGCTAACAGTACCATGCTGCTTACAGTACCATGCTGCTAACAGTACCATGCTGCTAATAGGACCATGTTGCTAACAGGACCATGCTGCTAACAGGATCATGTTGCTAACAGGACCATGCTGCTAACAGTACCATGTTGCTAACAGTACCATGCTGCTAATAGGACCATGTTGCTAACAGGACCATGCTGCTAACAGGACCATGTTGCTAACAGTACCATGTTGCTAACAGTACCAGGCTGCTAATAGGACCATGTTGCTAACAGGATCATGCTGCTAACAGGACCATGTTGCTAATAGTACCATGTTGCTAACAGGACCATGCTGCTAACAGGACCATGTTGCTAACAGGAGTTGCTAACAGGACCATGCTGCTAACAGGACCATGCTGCTAACAGGACCATGTTGCTAACAGAACCACTCTGCTAATAGGACCGTGCTGCTGTAGATGTATTTCTTTTTTCCCTTTTGGCACCTTGTTTTTGTATTTTGCTGCATGCGTCAGAATTTCTTCTTGTTGTTGTAATGACAAGTCAAGACGGTTCTTCTCATCCTGTGCATTTCATTGCATTGTTGGTCTTGCAGTGATCTTCATATGACAATAAACCTATGCACTATGTATGTTTTCTGAATTATTAAGCTTTAACTAAGCTAATACCTACATAGAGACATAATGGAGATGTGTCAGCAGCTTTGATATGATAAAACGCTGCCTCATGCTACTGCAGCTTAAAAAGCAGCAGACCTTAATAATTCCGTTTGCATGTTAGTTCTCATCTTTCTTGGTCACCTCAGTCATGGTTTTGATTATGCAACAAGTGGATTAACAGGATGCTCAGCTCTCAGACAAAAAAAACAAAAACAAAAAAAACAACCACGACTGTGTTCTTTTTAATAGTTCTCACCAATGTATCAAACCCCCTCAGTTCAAATCCCATGTGAGCCTGGTTAAACATTGAACAAGTTAGAGAAAATATCCTGATGCATGCTCAATAATCCAGTTAGAAAAATCTAAAAAAAGTTAAGTCTGGTCAAAAAACAAACAAAAAAAAAGGTACCTTAAATGTGCCTTGTTTTGTTTTATGAATGTCCAGAGGACCAGACTTAACTTTTTTTAGAAGTTAGAGAAAAGACGTATTTGAAAGTAATTCTACATCTTAAAATATTAGCATTTTTAATCACATTAGGATTTCGTCTTCCACAATTTTTGAACTACACAGATCACTTCATCTTCTTACAGCCATTTAAAACTGTCTAATTGTCCACATCCATCAGAGATGATGCTGAGACTCCTGTTTCTTGTGCCATTTCTGTTTCGAGGCACGTTGCTTTCAAAAGCTTTAGGCACAAATTTCAGCTGTTTGAATGCTTCTCATTCATTCAATATTATTTTAACATAATACAAATACTTTTTTAAATGAGACTTTAATTATGTCATTTTAAACTGAAAGGAAAACATAAAAGTTTAGTTTCTTCATCCATCCATCCATCCATCCATCCATCCATCCATCCATCCATCCATCCATCCATCCATCCATCCATTCATCCATCCATCCATCCATCCATCCATTGCGACCAGAGCCTCTAGCTCGGTAGCGTTCCTGCACCAGCTGAGTGAAGCGAGCTTCAAAATTTAAAGCATCAATCAAAATTTGTGTAATGAATAATGGGGAAAAGTATATAAGTCACAGGACTGACGAATCGATGCAAAAACTGCGACTTATACGCCGGAAAACACGGTGTATGAGATCCCCTCTGAATGTGGAACGCTCACACACAGCCACAACGAGCTAGCTAGACAAACTTTTGTTTTTGGACCACACAGCTCAGCAAACAGCAGATGATGTTTTGTTGTTTTACCTTTAATCTTTAACTGCAGCCTACAGCAAAATCATTCACATTCAGAAAGTGGCGTTCTCCTGCAACGATCACTGTAGACGAGCACAAAATGAACCAACATGCTTTGTTTGGTTAAAAACACAAATCTTTGACTCTGTAAACAGAATCCTGGTTAGAGGGGACGGAGTCATTTCGCACTGTGGTCTATTAGGGGGCGAGCGGCGTGTGAAGGACATCCTGCAGGCCTTTTAAGTGCTCTAATAAATCATCTTCAACACATTCAAAATTCATCAGCGCTCACACTTTGCCCTCTGTCTTCCCGAACCAGCCCTGCATGGTCAGACAGCCAAACCACATGAACACAGTTAGCAGAACGTGAGCAACGCATCGGTCTTCAACCTGAGCTTTTTGCATGTGGAAATCAAAGACTTGCTGGTAATGACTTCAGTCTGGGTGAGGCGTGGGGGTCCCTTTTCAAGCTGCTATTCCCCAGCCATGGCAGCGCTTTCACACATGCTTATTCACGGGCAGTTCATAGGACGCAGCGAGGCTCGACCCCGCTCGGTCAGCGACCACACAAACGACATGTGGAGCCAGCGCTGGGCCCGTTCAGTCAGTCACACCTCATCAAACACACGAGCAAAGAAAATCTTTGTAGGAGTAAACCATCAAGAAGTAACGAGAACCAGTAACAAGACCATTGTCTGAGTGGTTAAATGGGTAAATGAATGAAAGGAAAGGTTGGAATCAAACTGGTGATGCTGAGTCTCAGCAGCGTTGGTGTTGTCGAACCAACAGAGGGCAGTGTGGCCTGTGTGAGAGGAAGCAGCTGCAGTTCAAGGTTGTGACACTATCAGACACATACCTTACAGTACACATGCCCTGTGTGTTGCCTTTTTATTATAAATGATAAACAGACTCCAATAACCCTTTGATTCTTTATGATCTCTCTGATCTCTGCAGCCCGCGTGCCTTTCTTTTAGCTTAATTTCCTCTCAGCTCATTCAGAATCTGTTATTTCAAGGGTGAAATATTGCATGCTGTACTGCAGTTGAAAAGCCAGCTCATTTATTTACCACATCTTATAAATAATATCCTTTAGAATATTATTAGAAGCAAAAAATACGAGGGAGCATTTGGTACATTTTACAGAGTGCATGGCTGCGTGCCGGTTTTGTTGCCATCCTTTGTGTTTTCTTGTGAGACAGCAGAGACAGACAGTCTGGCTGTAATCTGATCAAAACAGAAATCATTCACCATTCTTAAAATCACACACATAAAAATAATAAACTGCTCATAGTTGGTGAGAGGGAGTTTTTTTTGGTTGTTGTTGGGTCTCACTGATGCAGTTTTGTCTCCCCGTGTACATTGTGTTATTCGAGTGTTTGGGCTGTGAACGAGCAGGTCTAGTTTGTGAGTAAAGAGAAAAACAACAATAATAAAAAGAGAAAAAAGAAAGGAAAGACGGATGAGGGCAGTTTGGGGCCCTGGGTGTTTTAATTATCCACTGCTCTGCTGTTGGGTCAGAGCTTCCTATCTCTTCCTGCCTTTATCTTCGTCTAATGATTTGAGCCTTCATCCCAAAGCCAAACAAAGCAAAGAAGAGGGCAAAGAAAGGGTAATACAGTTTTAACTATGACACATTTACCATTAATATTTCCCAATATTCTCCTTAGAGCAGGGCTCTGCAACCTTTACAGTCAAAATAGCCATTTTAGCACCTTCGTAAATTAAACGTGTCCAGAGCTGCGACAACCTGCTACAGATGTGATTATCAAGTGGTGGCCCATGGGCCGCTTTAGGTTTGTTGGAGGTGTGACCAGTTGGAGCCACATATTACAAAGCCAAAAATGTTTAATGATTTTTAACATTATTTAATATTTTTTACCATTTCAAAACAAGAGGAAAAACCAGATTCTTGTAAAGAAGGATTTTTTTTTTTTTACCAATTATTAAAAAACCTGAACGCAGACCTGTGATTTTTTTTTTTTTTAATTGGAAGAAATAAAGAAATAAAGCATAAAGCTAAAGTTAGTATGATTTCACTTCTTGTATTCTAGTATTCACACATTTGCAAAAAAAAAAAAAAAAAGAAAAAAGCGAAAGTATTTTTCTTTGACATATGAAAACTGCTGATAGCTTTTTTGTTGTTGGTATAAAAACATCAAAGTCTTGATGCTCAATAATCCAGGTAGAAAAATCTTACATGGTTGTGTCAGGAGTCTGGACAGATTCTTAAAAACCTGACTTATTTTTGTGAGAACAACCAATAAAATTGAATTTTATGTCAGTTTTGGTCAAAGCTTGAAAGAGCCACTGCAGAGGGACCAAAGAGCCGCATGTGGCTCCAGAGCCGCAGATTGCAGACCCCTGTTCTAGATCAATGGTTATCATACTTTTTTACTTGAACTACACAATAACAAGGTTAGAAGCTGGTGACAGGGAAAATCTGTGTAAAAATACCGGTAGGCAAATACAAATGTATGTTGTTGCAGTCTCGTTGTTCTAAGTGTCAGACTGGCAAGATGTGTTTTGAGTGGCCAACCGTTGAAAAGTCGTCATGTTTTTTCTTTTCTTTTTTTGTGAACCCCGGTGAACTTTTGAGATATTTTGAAGACTCTGATACAGATTTATAGCCATTTGGTGTTGTCACCATTTTACCATCAGTTTACTTGAGGCGGCCATCTTGAAGACTTTTGACTTCAACACAGAAGTGACTTTGAAAGTTGATATGCATCCAATGATTATTTTCTGAAACTTTTATTAACATTGTTCATTGCTTTGTGAGATGTTTTGCTAATATACTGATGACTATAAACAGATTAATTACATGATCACCTGCTTTTATGACAACTGATTATTGGAATGGCATTAAAAGTTAAAAAATAATTTTGGTTGATTTCTGTAAACATTCTAAAGACATATTCCCAAAGCGTGGCCTCGATCCTGACTTTGCGAGTAACTGTTCTAGCTCACTGGACAGAAGTGTTCATAAAATTTAAAAACTAAAGAAAACTTGAGGCACTAAAACCAGTAACGTTACTGGAACATTATCAGCTCTTAATTGGGAGATTAACCCATTAATTTATTTGCAGCCAGCCAGTACACAGTAGGTACAATATTCACCTGTTTGATTGACCAATATGGTTATGTTGTTTCCTGCATCTTTCTTGAGTGTGAATTAAATGAATTCAGGGTCTGCAAAGAATCAAAGAGCGGCACACATAGAAGCACTTACCCAGTACCTCTTAAGTTAATGATGGCCTCAACCAATATATATGTCTGCGGGTATGGAATAATAAAAAATAAAAAAAAACATCCCTGCATTTACACACACACTGAAAGAGGGCAACTTCTCAACAGCCCCAAACACATTAAGGTGTATTTCAGGGGAGTTGTGCTCTTGGTGCTACATGGTTTCTAGATAAAACCTCTTGGGTTTAAGCTGCATCTGCAGTGAAGGTTAGCTACAGGCCTGGCTTCTGTCTTGTAACACAGTGTCACATCCTCCAGTGTCGTTGCATAGCACCCTGAAAAACAATGAGTCATGCTTCATAAAGGCTACTGGGGGAAAAGCTAGGCAATGACATTATTATTATTAATCAGTAAGCTTTGTTCATCACACCAGTTTGAAACTAACAGTGCAGTTTAACAGGAAGCAGGATGGTACAGGTTGTCGTTGCAGCTGTGGGTTAGATTTATTATAAGACAAGTCAGAGAAAAAAAACATTTACCTGCATATCAAATATTACAGATGACAATAAATTATTCACCAACATTCATACACCATATATATTGTTTAAAACAAGGTTGTTGGTAAGTGTTGAGTCCTTTTTTATGTGCACATTCTGCAAGACTAGTTCTATACATTTTATGAAACAACCAAAAAAAAAATTATGTTTTATTTTTTTTTTTTTTTATATAAAGATATGTAGAATTTTGTAGTTTTGTCCGGGAGCTCTAGTCATTAAGTTTTCCCATATTAAATCTGTTATGTTTCATTAAATCAGACACCATCACATTTATCTCCAATAGAACAAATATTATCTAGACATGCAACATACTTTTTAGACAAATGCTGTTTTTTTGTTTGTTTGTTTGTTTGTTTGTTTCAATTTCAGCAACAACTAAGACAACTCCACTTTGTATTTTATTTCATTTCTTGTGTCTTGTAGAAAAACAAACTGTGCCAACCTGAGATTGATAAAGCTTACTTTGTCAAAGAGGTGTTTAAAGTGACAGTTGTTTTAGGGGGATCTTTATATTCCTTCATTTTTAACGGTCCAATGGGTCAGCATGAGGGGAAGTAAAGTTAAGCTCACCCGTGACCAGTTTCCACTTTATAATCCTTTAAAATAAACTAAGATAACTAAAACAAATGGTTGGACACTCTGAGTTGTTGTTGTTGTTTCCCTCCCTCTCTCTCTTTTTTCATTAGGGAGGTGGGTAGGTGTGTCAACAAAAGCACCCCAACTAGAAAGACAAACTCTGAAAACCTGACCCGTCACTACCAGGTTTCAAATAAGAGAAGACATTATTTCTTAGAATTTGCCCATTTTAACCAGATGTTGAACATTAGAAAACAGCTGCCCATTTCTAGTGTTGATACATAAGAAAGTTACTGTAGCTGATAAATTTCAGGGTTTAACATTTTTGACAACTTGAAAAAATACTAGTGTTGTTTATTCCATCCATCCATTATCTTCCGCTCGTTCCGAAGTCGGGTCGTGGGGGCAGCAGCTTGATCAGGAGGCCCAGACATCTCTTTCCACAGCCACCTCTTCCAGCTTGTCTGGGAGGACTCCAAGGCGTTCCCAGGACATCTGAGAGATGTAGTCTCTCCAGCTTGTCCTGGGTCTTCCACGGGGTCTCCTCCCAGTCGGACATGCCCGAAGCGCCTCCCTAGAGAGGCGCCCAGGAAGCATCCTTACCAAATGCTTGAACCACCTCAACTGGCTCCTCTCGATGTGGAGGAGAAGTGGTTCTACTCCAAGTTTCTCCCGGATAACTGAACTCCTCACCCTATCTCTAAGGGAGAGTCCAGCTACCCTGCAGAGGAAACTCATTTCCACTGCCTGTATCTGTCATCTCATTCTTTCAGTCACTACCCAGAGCTCGTGACCATAAGGCCTGTCTCAATAAACAATTAATCAATTACATGATAAATTAAAATGATCATCATTTTCATTTATCGGCTTTATCGTTTCTTCGTGTCTCTTTCTACTGAAGACACTGGATTACGAAAGGCTCAACTCCGGTGCTCTTCACTGACTCCTCCCGTTCTCTTTTCTCTTTAAAATCCATTTTCACCGTCCACAATCAAGTTTTTGAATTGTTAAAAGTAGCTAAGCTGAGAAGCTAAGCTACGAGCTAAGCTAACAAGCCGACCTCGGGGAAAAACCTCCACCTTGTCGAAGCTCCAAAATTCACAGTTGAAACCCGTGCCTTCATTTAAAAAGTTGTTTCTCTCTGCAAAAAGAATCTTAGAACTTGTTTACTGATTTTTTTTTTAATTAAAAGTTTTGTGAAAAAAATGCTATGCTAAAGAGCTCACACAGAGCGTTGGCCATTTTGAGAACTGGAGAGACAGCCCATGTCACATCAAGGTCACATCCCTCCCGTTTTCATAAAGAGACATTGCTCGCTCTTTCACTATCCATCCTTCAGTTCAGTCTTACACTGCCATCTGGTGGTCAAAAAAAGGTACTTCACAAAAAAACAAATGAAAGATTTCTTCTTAAATTTGACAATAACCATTAATTATTGTCAAGTTTCAAACAATATTATCGTTTATCGCAAAAATTTCTGAGACAATTATTCGCCCAACAAAATTTGTCATCGTGACAGGTCTTGTTGTTTTGGGAAAAACTGCATTAACGTGTCGAAAAGGTTCAAGACTCACTGAGTGCGACTGGGACGACCCAGATGGAGATCCTTACCTCGGATAATGCAGGAGCGATGACTGTGGTCAGGCTCTGTGAATAAGGCCTTCTTGGAATGTCTTTTGTCTGTTGGAAAGCAGGAGCACATAAGAACTAGAGCAGAATCGAAAGTAAATTAAAGTACTTCGTCCTTTGGAACATTTGAAAGGAGTCTAGCAGCAGTTGCTGACCTGCTCTGTTCCCGATTGTCCCTCCCCGTTCTGAAGCTTCTGGGGGTCCTTTTCTCTGATGGTGAAGATCCAGTCATCACTGCCAAAGTCATTCCCACCTGATGCCTGACCGTCCTGCTCTCTGATTAGACGCATCATAAAGTGAATTTATCACAAATACGGCGTAAACCTGTTTGTTTTCACACTATAATGTGCACTGTAAACCCGATCAAATGAAAAGGACAAGATCTGGATCCAGATTTTGAGGATGACTGCAACATACTTACGAGTCAGACTCGTCAGAACTGGACTCTGTAGTTCTAGACTGCTCTGCCTTCCACCTCCTGTACTTATCTACCAGCTCGGTCAGGTACGACGTCTTTTTCGCATAGCGGACGATCAGTTTATGCTTAAGCAGCTCTTTGGCAGTTGGCCTCTGTGGAGTGAAGGAAAAACTGAAGCGCGTGCGTCAAAAAAATAAATACCCGGTAAATAAATAAAATGTTTGCAACACAAGACAACGTACAAAACTGGGCTCCTTGTTGAGACAGGCTTCGACAAACTCCTTGAGGGGTTTGCAGTAGTTGCCCTCCAGCGTGGGCGGGTTGTTCTTTGGGATGAGGAATAAAACTTTCATGGGATGGAGGTCGGAGTGGGGCGGCTCGCCTTTCGCCAGCTCAATAGCCGTGATACCCAGTGACCAAATATCAGCCTGGAACACACAGCGCACATGGAAATCTCATTGAAGACATGAAAAAACATGGATGCTTTATGTGGGAAAGAGATGTCCAAGTTTCTGACTGAATATGGACATTAATCCAAGAGCCTGAGCACTCTGAACATCTGTAATTAGCATGTGAGCTCATTTGGAGTTTGACTTTTAAATACCGTTTTTGGATAAATTTTCGCATTCACTGACACATTAGGAGTTCAGAACTTGCCATGCTTGCCCTACAATTATCCAAGGAGGGCGCCCCACCTTGTCAACAGAATAGAACGCTCTACCTATCGAAATGTCCCCCCAACCCGTCAACAACTGCAAGCACTGACGTAGTGCTAAGCTAGCAATGCACAATACAGATGTGCTAGCTAAGAAGCTACAGACGTAGCGTTCCACTTCTCTCACGCATCCCCCCAACCCGTCAACAACTGCCGCCACTGACACAGCGCTAAGCTAGCAGCGCACAATACAGATGTACTAGCTAAGAAGCTACAGATGTAGCACTCCGCTTCTCTCACATATCACCCAACCGGTCAACAGAATCGAGCGTTCTACCTACCGAAATGTCCCAACCCACCGAAATGTCCCAACCCAACCCATCAACAATTACCGCCACTGACGTAACGCTAAGCTAGCAGCGCACAATACAAATGTGCTAGCTAAGAAGCTACAGACATAGCGCTCCGCTTCTCTCACACATCCCAATCAGTCGACAACTGCCACCACTGACGTAGCGCTAAGCTAGCGGTGCACAATACAGATACACTAGCTAAGAAGCTACAGACAGCTTCTCTCACACATCCCCCAACTGGTCAACAACTGCCAGCACTAACATAGCGCTAACAAAGCACAATACAGACGTGTCTCTATCTCCTCCTCCCTACCCCTGCACGGGTCACAAAAATCCCTGAAGAGATGAGTGCCCTTCCATGGCAAGTGACCTAAAGCAGTGGTTCCCAACCCAGGTCCTTAACACCATTCTGAATGTTTTAGTTGTTTCTCTGCTCCAACACACCTCATTAAGTGATGTAATTACGTTCTCAAGTTCTGCAGAAACCTATTAATCACCCATTCGTTCAAATCAGGTGTGTCAAAGCAGGGAAACAATTACCGTCTTTTCCGGTGTATAAGTTGCACCTTTTTTCCAGATTTGTATGCCCTGCAACTTATAGAGCGAAGCGACATATTTATGGATTTTTTCCCATATTTTTAGACCCATTTTTGGCTCAGATATGACCGTT
>JAVCKU010000042.1:8919253-8932442 GCA_032273985.1 Hypsolebias coamazonicus | reverse complement strand
GGAGACATGTCCAGGCATCCCTGTGATGGACCAGAGAACTGTCCAGGCATCCCTGTGATGGACTGGAGACCCATCCAGGGAGTACCCCACCTTGCACAGTGATAGCTGGACATGGGCACCAGTGAACCCTACGACCCGAAAAGAAAAAAGCGGATAAAGATGATGGATGGATGGATGGATGGATGGATGGATGGATGGATGGATGGATGGACATACAGTACTGGCTGTTGTGGTCACAGCATGTTGCTTTTCTTACGCTCTATAAAGTTACAATTTCTAGCAGAGAGATGCTGCGATGCGAAACATCCAAATTATTTGTTGTTTGAAAAGGAAGCAGATCTTTTCAAGTTTTAGCGCTTTATCTTTGCAGATGGGGATTTTAGACAGGCCTCATATAAAAAAAAGTACTAAAAAGACTTTACTTTTTTTTCTTTTTAAAATATTTGTCATTAATGACTTTAGCAAATGTGTGGAGTGAATGGTTCAGCTGCACAAGGTCTTCAAAGCAACCCTCTAATTATTTATCCAGGATATCATACTCTGGAATTAGACTTTCATGATTTTTTTTTTCTGCTGAAAAATAACTTTTACAAAATGGTTTCACAGGGACACTCTCTAGTTCAGGTTTTATGTTTGTGAGTATGTTTCTGGATATGTACTCACGCACATGATGTGGTATGCGCCCACACAAACTCATGTGCATGGGACTTCATTGCTCCTCAGTATGAGGTGCGTAAAAGAGATAGTTTCCATTTTCCACACATAACACTGCATGACTTCCCTCCTCTCTGCTCTCACTCCAGACAGCTTTCACCCACATTACTCAAGTTTCCTGGTCATTTGGCCTTCGCATGCCTTTTAAAAGGGATCTTATCACCCTACTCAGGTTTACACACTTAACCGAACACTGCCCCTAACTCACTCCACCTACTTCTGCTGTATGTGCCAGCTCAGATCTTTAATATCTATTTCTGACTCTAAATTTATTTAACATGTTGGGATTATCTTCCTCAATTTTACATTTCACTTTTCACAGATTATGTACTAATTATTGTTCATCTAAAATTATCCTGCTCATTCATAGTCTGTCCCTTTAAGAATTCTCAGTAATGCATATTTGCCTAATTCCAGGTGCCTGTGAAGCCTGTGTTTTACCAGGTGCAGGACCAGGTCATTACTGAGGTATTTGTTTTCCAGATTACGTTCTAAGGCTCAATATTATAGACGTTATCCATGTCCCCAATCTGTCTGTCACGGCATGATCCTCAAACAGTTTAAGCACCTTTTGTCTTCGTACCGTTGTCTTTTAGGGTTCCTTAGAACAGCTTCCCCAGCCCTAAGTTGTATCTGAGCGGATGTCGACGCTTTAAAGGTGTTCCTTTCTTGCTCAGTAGAGACAGTACGTACTACGGTGGCCCTAAGGTGTAAATGCACATTTGAAAAAACGGAATTACATTAAGCCAAAGCAGACGTGGCCAAAGTGGAAGTCGCTGGAATCGCATTTGAAAAAATGGAATCACATTAGAAAAAACTGAAATTACCGGTATATAATTTTTGAATTATTCTGTTTTTTCAAATGTGATTCCAGCCACGTCCGCTTTAGCTTAATCTAATTCATTTTTTTTTTTTTTTTTTTTTTTTTTTTTTCAAATGTTGTGTTTTTCAAATGTTGTTTGTTTACACCTCAGGGCCATGTATAATACATCACCTTCTGTTGAAGGGGTGGTAGTGACACCTCGGTTACATGGGTTTTGCTCATCTTGTGTTGTTCAAAATCAGTTATTTCTGCCATTGCTTTTTATCTATAACCAGTATCTGTTTAGCCTGGCATTAAAAAATAAATAAAAATGTGCATGTGTTTCCGTGGCTCCACTTATCATCAAGTCTGTATGCTTGTTCATCAGCTAATCACCACACCTGTTGTCACTTGTTAGTCACACAGACCAGTAGATTTAAGCTCCCTGGTTTTACTAATTCACTGTCAGATCCTTATGGCAGCACAATGGCTCAGTGGTTAGCACTGTTGCCTCACAGCAAGACGGTCCTGGATTCAATACCCAGTTGGATCTGGTCTTTCTGGGTGTAGTTGCCAGGCTGAAAGTGAATTGCTGCAGATTTAAACAATCCCATCCATCCATCATCTTGAACCCCAATCACACAAATGAAATAGTGGGTATGTGGGGCAATTTTTTTTAAAAACATCTCCATACATTTTACATTACACATGTATTTTCATAAAGTTTAATAAACATTCGCAAGCATAAATACCAGCAGCAGCTACTTTGTAGCTTTAGCCCTTCCATTGTAGCATGTGCTTCTGGAAATACATGTTTTAAACTTGCTCAGTCAGGTTTAAATCCAGAATGTGGAGCCATTGGCGTTTTAGCCTTTTTGTAAATCTGTGAGTTACAGTTGTGATTTTTATCTTTTTTTGTATTATTTATTTGCATTTTTTTTATATGGACCTATAGATGTGTCTTTAGTAAAGGTGATTATAACAATGATATATGAAAAATTTTGATTCTGACAACAACAATTCACTTTGGTCGTGGCTCTGCTCTGACCAGCTGCATGTCACTCCAGTTAGGATTTAATTCTAATTTCATTAAATTGGGACTATATAAAAAGCTCTCTGCAACCAGTAAGACATTATTTGTTCTAAACATTCCCACAAAACTGTACATTTTAACTAAAAGTTATTGAAGATGGGCAACTGATGGCTCCCCAGAACATTTACATAAAGCCCACAATTGTGATAATAAACCGTTTTATCACAATACGCTCAATCGATATTGTGGCTTCTTAAGGTTTAATATTTCAATGGTATTGATCATTTTAGCAACTGAGATTGTGGTTGTCTAACCTAAACTGAAATGATGCAGGAAGGTGTGCATGTGCAAATGAATATGTCTTTTAAAACCAAGAGATTTTTCATTTTCTAAAATGGCTCAAATGAGTTATCCACCTTTGACAAAGGGGTATAACAACAAGGGAGCCTGCTCAGGCTTATGTTCTTCTGAACACTGTGTTCAGTCCTCATCCTTTCTAATAGTAACACTCTTACAGTTACAATGAAAAAAAAATGAAATGAGTCCAAGAGTTCTGAAAGCACTGCAGTTAGCAGATTTCACTTCCATCCTCTCTGGAGAGAACGTCTGCTTCCCGCAGATATAAATAGGGGCAGATTTGATAATTAGTAGAAATGAAGGTCCTGGGGCACAAAGAATTTGATCAGCACATATTTCCCCTGTCCCTGACCTTTCATCGGACGTGCATCTTCAGCTTCCCGGCTTTCTGTCTCGCTCCATATTTCCATTTCTCAGTTTATACTTCTCAGTCTAACATCTTTTTTATCTTTACAATGTGTAAAGATCACAGAGGTGCAGTTGTATCATGTTATCTGCTGACGTTTTCATAGGATTACCATATTTTCCAGCCTATAAGTTGAAGTTTTTTTTTTAGCATAATTTGTATGCCCTGTGAGTTTTACACTTACACATTTATGGTTTTTTTTCCCGTCATATTTATAAACTAATTTTTGGCAGAGAAATTACAATTTTCATTTATTCTGGGGGCCGAGATGGTGTAGAGGCAGGGCAGCCAGTTCAGAACCTGAAAGTCCCAAGTGCAGTCCCCGGACACCTCATGGTGTCTCTGGGCAGCACAACCTATCCCCAAAATGCCCACCTGGCAGTTTTCAAAAGCTACCCACTGCACCGGGTTAAATGCAGAGGCTAATTTTGCCATTGTATGGAAACTTACAGTGATGACATTGTGATGACATTATTATTATTGTTATTATTATGACATAAAAAATACTGAACACTACCATTTTCAGCTGCTAGATGGTACTTGAGTAGTATGGCATGCTGTTGTGTCAAAGGTAAAAATGGCTATTGATGACAGAATCGGCTTGCCATAGACAGCCACTTTTGTCCAGCTTTGGGATCATGCCTGGAGCAACTGTCAAATCAGCTTAATTTCATTGCGCCACCCTGGCGAAATGCAGCTAATTTGACCACTGAAGTGCATTTATTAAGTAAAAGTTCAACTGAGACACACATGTTGAGCAAACGAATAATTGTTTTTAGGTGCTTATCTTGTTAAATTTTGAAGAAATGCACAGCGAGTTGTCCCTCTGCGCCCTCCCACTTCTGCAAATTGGCTTTTGAAATGCAACTGATTTGACCATCAGCGTGCATTTATTAAGGAAACACATTTGCTATAATTTTGACCAAACAAATAATTGTTTTTAAGTGTTAATCTTGTTGAATTCTTGTTAAAATCCTTCCGTGCACGCTCCCGCGGCCGCCGTTTGGCAGCCAATCGATTTTTGGCACAACGCCGGCCCACATTCCCGGGTTGTCAGCGGTGACACATAATAAATGAGACGTATACGGCGAAGTGACATATTTATGGTTTTTTCCACTTTATTAGACATATTTGGACTGATGCGACTTATACAGCGGTGTGACCTGTATGGCAGAAAATACGGTGTAATTTATTTACTTATTTATTTTTATTAAGAAAAACTGTATATAGGCTATTCACAGTCCCAGACAGATAAATGTGAGACTGGCCCCTCAGCCTACGTGAATTTCATACTGAGCTACACAGCAAATGATGTGAGACTTCACATCAAACCATTCCAAATCATTCAACATGTCTGTTCGTCTGAAATTAAGCAGAAGTAGAGGATGTATATCTAACCAAACTGATAAGTATCTGGAAGTCTCTTCCACTCTTGCAATTTTACAGACACGCTACCATGTGCGAATGTAAACCAGTGCTCCGAGGACTGGGTTACCTGCAGGTGAATGTTACTTTGAGCCCAGAAGTTCTTTTTTGATCTTACGTCAGTGCTTTAATTCCAAAGATAATTGTTGTGCATGTAATGCATGCAAATTATAACACTTCCTAAACAAATCACACCAGACATGAAAAAAATATAATAAAAAAAACTAGAAAACTCTGAAAAACTGAGTTTGGTTCAGTTATTTTTGTTTGGTTGTAAAGAAAAGAGTAATTAAAAAAAGTCTTCCACAGCACAGCTTTTTACCTTATTTTATTTATCTGTTTTTTATATTAGATATATATATATATTTTTCATTTAGACTTGAAGTGTGCCAGAGACACCCCCACTGTCGTGCAGTTTGCTAATTGGTGGGAGACGGGGAGCTTCCTGCTGTGTTTTCACAGCTTCTCTCTGCTTTGCCACCCCACCAGGTCTTTCACCATTGCTTGGCAGAAGCTTGTAATTAACCCAAAGCTAATTAACTACTTCTAATTACACCAGCACGCTGTTTCTTTCACACCCTCTAAAACTGGGGAAATACTTTAGTGCAGTATCAATTCTGCAGGGCATTGGATGTTAAATGTCTGATCTTGACTATTGAGTCAGACTAGCTCATGAATATGAGCTACTTGCAGTTTTGCACTATTTCACTGCTTGTTTCTCTTGTGCAACTTTATTTTCATTCAATACGATGAATTAAACTATTACAATTTGATAGTGTTACAGATTAAAAATGTGTTTGATATTTTGTTTTAAGTTTATTAGCAGTGAAGGAAAGTGATGCTGCAAAAAAAAGTGTTATTTGGCCGGTGAGCCCTGTACATGCACATGTAAACACACATGCCTCACACTCAACACAGTGTTAGCTATTTCTGCTCCACAGACTGATAGCTCCCACTGAAGATCATTGATTTTACGGGAAGCCCTGTTTACAGGCTGAGTGCCATCGACCTGAGGTGACTTTTTGCCTCCTGCAGTCGGAGCATCCTCATGTCTGCATTAGCAGAACAACTGAGTGAATATATTCAGAACACAGTAATAAACAACGTGCATGGATAATTTTAACAAGCACAATGGTGGGAATGACGTACACGCGCCTGTACCATACATTTATTTCATCACTTTGACTGTTTCTTTATTTTCATTTTGTAAACTCAACTCTGATCGTGACCTTGTGACAAACATACTTTTTTTCTCCCCTGCAGACGGATTTATTTTTCTTTAAAATATTTATGTTGTATTTTATGTATAATAAAATAATTGATTTTAAATGTTTTTTTTTTTTTTTTTTTCCGATTCCATCACTCGAGACAGGACTTAGTCCATTTGGGATTACATTTGTGCACTCAGCGGTAAATAGGTGCCACATTATCAAGTCTTGATATCAGAATAGACCAGAGGGAATTTAGAAAGTTAATTTAAAGATGAAAAGGACAAATAAAAACACTTGTTAGGAACAGTTTTTTTTTATTTTTATTTTGTGAGCTCTTCATTGTATTTACTGAGCCTCCTAAGGCACTAAAGTGTGCTTATGTTAAAGAGTGCAATGCATGCATGTCTTTATTGGCGATTAGTTGGAACAAACCTCACAGATAAACCTGGGCTTCACTCTGCCTGAGGACTACAATGGTTCCCCCGTCAATGAGCATGTCCCTAGTGCAACATCAAAAGCCTTCCCCTGCTTTATCAATAAGAACCCTTCCTTCCCACATCTTCCTGTAACTTGCTTAGCGCTCACACCATTGATTTTCCAATAAGCGCCCCTTACCCTGCGGTGGCTGGCCAAGCTTTGGGATGGCTCTGAGACCAGACACAGACATGCTACATCAGTGAGGAACAACTGTGTTAGAGGTTCTTAAGGTTCTTTTTACATTTTACTGTTTTAGATCAACTTCCTGCTTACTTGTATGTGAATTGGAGTAAGAATGTGTGTGTGTGATCGGAGTCTGATTTCATTCCCTTCTGGCATTCTGAAGTGCAAAGTCATCTGAAAGCATGCATGCCTACAATCAGATGTTTCTTTCTCATTCATGTCCCCTCTTGGTTAACTGGTAAATCAAACGTGATGATAAATAAACACGTGAATTAAAACGTAAATTATTTTTTATCATTTTGCATTTTGACATACATGCTCTCTTTGTAATGTTGTCCATTATAACGAAGGTCTTCACAAAAGGTTCAACCTCATCTGCAGAGGGAGGTTGTGGCGTACGGCATCACGTTTTTCAAAAGGAGAGAGAAAGGGGGGAAAAAAGAGCCAAACAACTCTGGCAGAGCGTTTGAAGGCAGATGGCAGCAGAGTGTGAATTCTACCATCAGGATCTTTGCATCGGCATGCTCCGCCTTAGATCAGCTGAAGAATCCGTTCTTTTCTTTGTAGTTATCTCATATTGTCAGCTGAGGCTTGTTTTGGCTGCGCACAGCCGGCCTATTGTCAACTCGGAGGGCCCACATTCAGAAATACAACTCAACACAACACCAGGGGTCAGGGCTTAATCACTTGTTCCACTGTCAGTATATCATAAACCAGTTTTATTTGTACATGCTGGGTACACATCTGTACATAATAATGTTCGGTAATAGGCACCTTTAACAGATTGTGCCTTCATTTTGATTTGTGGTTATTAACACAGTTAGCACTCAGAGAAACCGGCCTCCTCCACTTCCCCTCTGCTTCGACTGCGCCTCTTTGTCTGTCTCCTGTACTTGTTTAGTGCCTCCCTGAGATTAAAGCTTTTCCTGCTTTAAACAGGTGTCACCGAGCCAGGCAGACATCCAAGAGACAAACAGTTTTATATCAGTTGGCCCATCTGCGACTTTCCGACTCCAGACAATCCCATTGCTCATCAGTAACCACTGCCGGTTATTGAATTACAACATCTTGATTTTAAAGGACAATCCTGCTTTCTGTGAGCTGTGGACACTCCAAGCTAACTCTGATTTCTTCTAGTATCTTAGACCTGTAATAGGAATTGATGGAGGTGTACTCTTAGCACCGAGACCCACGCTGTACTCGGATTGTTCACACTCATCAAGACCAGTGCTGACTAGAACATGAAATTGCTCGCTGTGCACATGAGCTGTTATCAGTTACAGTCGAAAGCCTTATTGCAATTTGTTGGAAGCAAGCTGTTAGATGAGAGGAAGGGTGAAATATCCCACACTCACAAAGTGATGTTTTCCACCGAGACAGTCCTTTAAGTCCATTCTCATTGTGTGCATTGCTTCCATTTCATTTTCCGATTTTGTTTCCTTGCTAGTTAGTTTAAATAATCTCTGTACAGTATTTGATGTGGCTATTTTATTTTCTTTCTTCAGTCTTTCAGCCCTCTGTCCATTATTGAGCTCATGTCTTCTTATTAATGGAGAGATGATACATACAGACAAGCAGAGCTCGCATCTCCTCACCCAATATGGCAGCCATCTTTTAAATCATGTCTGGATGTATAAAGTCATTTTATTAATAGGCAAAAGTGTAATATCTCTTCAATATCACATCATGATATATGAAAAGTATGTCAAAGGATGTTGAGGTTAGTTAGCGTTAAACAAAACAATCACGTCATGTATTTTACTATAAATATGTGTGTGCTTACACATTATTTTGTTAGAAAATTGTTGCTCTGCAATAACTGTTATTTTACCGTGCTTGTTTGTTTGATCTTCATTTAAACACTACTGTTAGCGTTTGTACAGCTAAAAGTGATCAGCACATGTTTGTAAAGGTTGTGCATTTTATTTGTAGAGGCAGAGGTTGCAGGTTGAGGAGGTCTCAGATATTTTGTGCTGGAGGTATGTTTCATTAGACATTCATGAAGAGGCAGACAGACATGATCAATCTCTGCTCTCCTTCCGTGTAAGGCTGTGGGTGTCGATGCCATTCTGATCACATCTAAAATTTGCATCTCTAAGAAAATAAGTAAATAAATCAAGTGCAAGCAGTAAATGTGCTAATCAACTGGGACATGGCAATGAGCTGGTGCCGGGAAACTTTACTCATGTAATATTCAGCACTGGTGGGTTAAAGGGCAGCCCGGAGTTATTGGCTTCAGCCCGATTGCCCCCTTTAATCAATGTTGGCTGCATCCCTTTAATAAAATTATTAGCTCAGCAGTATCTTGCGCTATCATTTTATCTCTTCTGCACTCTAAATTGCAGCCTGTGTTGGGCCTCTCAGATGCTCGGGGCATGGTCAGCTCCAGAAAGCTCAGCTCCCATTTATTATTTCAGAGACAGATGATGACTAGAGTGTTTGAAAGTAGGCTAAGCGTAGAGGTTATTGGATGCAAAGATCTAAACACAGCTGCAATGAAGTACCAGCCCAGCTTATATAGTTTGAGCTCCTAGAAAATTCTGCTTTTTATTGAACATTTTGGAGTTCTTAGATCAGTATATCTATATTGCAAACATGATGTATTTTTCTTACATGAGTTCTATTTAAGTTGGAGTAAAAACAATAAAACTGTTAGATAGTTTTTAACAATATATTTTCACTATTTCGTCTAGTTATGTAAATGTGTGATGTGCTGACGGGTGGCTTCTTAATATCTAATTATCTCACAAGGAATGCATTTGATCTGTTTAGTTAGTCTGACTACAAGTTAATTAAAAATGAATGTAGGATTTGCGGAATATAAGATAAAGAGTGTTGTTTGGAAGGTGAAGATGAAAGATGATACTTTTGTGATATGGCATGAAGATGAATCATGGATGGCTTATTAGTGCTTGTCTCAGGTATTGTGCTTAAGTGTCTAATCTAGCGTAATGAGCATGGCGTCTTTCTTCCAATTATATCTCAAAGTTTTGTCTCTCATCTGGTGCATTATTTATTTGTTTTTCAGTCTTAGGTCTTTCAAGCACAAGCCTTTTTTTTAAATGTACCTCAGTATGTTTTTTTGTTTTGTTTTTTTCACAATAGCTACAATAACATTTTGAAGCTATAGGCATTTGACACTAGTTTTGGCATGGTTAATGATAAGTGCTGTGTGTGCTGGTGTACAGGATCTACAATACGGAAAGTAACCTCTCACATTTGTCTTTGCAGGCCTGGATGCGATGAATGCCTCATGTAGGCATCAGCATGGACAGCTGTGAGTCTCCCGTGGTTTCTGGGACAGAGGATGGGCTCAGCTCCTCCCAGCAGCAACAAGCACCACAGTCCTGGAACGATCACTCAAACTCACAGGTTACTTGCACCAATCGGGCTCCTTCCCTGGATGCTTTGTCTCTCTCTGCTTCGTACCTGTCTCAACCCCAAAACTCCAGTGCGCCTCATGACGGGGTGAGAGAACTACAGTCCCACCAGGAGCAGTCAAAACTGACATTACCACAGGCCCACAGAGATAGCTCCCCTTTAGGGGAGCTACATCCCAGAAGAGAGGGTCTTGGAGAATTGGAGCAAGAGGGAGTGAGCTGCGAAGAGGACGGGTCTGAGGACTTGGATGAAATGGAGATTGACAGCTGTTTCCCAAGTCTCCAACCATTTCCTGGGGTGCCAATAGCATCAGGTGGAGGGTGCATGCCGACTCTTTTGCGACATCAACCCACACAACAGCAGGGATCACCTGAGAGTGGGAGTGAGGAAGGAGAAGAGGAAGAGGAAGAGGAGAGTAGCGATGTGGAAAACCTGGCTGGAGAGATAGTCTATCAGCCAGATGGCTCAGCATACATTGTGGAGAGCCTTAGTCAGTTGATCCAAAGTAGTGGAGGTATGGTACCCGGCCTGCTTCCGACAAATTCTCTCACCAGTGGGAGTAAACTGGGAGAACCTGCTGGGACATCATCCTCTGTCTATCCACAGATCATCAACACTTTCCACATAGCCTCGTCCTTTGGGAAGTGGTTTGGTAATTCAGACCAAGATTTTCCCAATACCTCATCAATGGCAGGTCTCAGCCCTGTCCTGCACAGTTTTCGTGTCTTCGATGTGCGGCACAAAAGCAACAAGGATTACCTAAACAGCGATGGGTCTGCCAAGAAGTCCTGTGTATCCAAAGATGTTCCCAACAATGTGGATTTTTCCAAATTTGATGGACTAGCTCTTTATGGCAAGGGTAAACCCATTTTAATGTGTTTTCTCTGCAAGCTGTCCTTTGGCTATGCTCGTTCTTTTGCCACTCATGCCGTCCATGATCACCGTATGACACTGTGTGAGGACGAACGACAGCTATTAGGAGACAAGCATGCCTCTGCTATCATCCAGGGCATTGGAAAGGACAAAGAACCCCTTATTAGTTTCCTGGAACCAAAAAATAAGAGCAGTTCATTGCCACCAACTCTGCTCCCCATGAACTCTGGGCAGAGCTTCTATGGCACATTTAGTGGTGTCCATCTGGAGCCTGGAAGCAGCAGTGGTGGCAATGAGACTCTCCTGAACAAAGACACAGACTCTGGTCTCCAGCAAAAGCAGCAGCAACAACAAACTTCACTTGGCTCAGTCCTCTCTTTAGGTGGGCTGAACATTTCCAAAGCATCCACTCTCACCTCATCCTCAGGCTCTGCCAAAGACTCCAGTGCCCTGTCCAAACAAGGAGGGAGAACAGAGGAGCCTGCAGGGAAAATGTTTTCATGCAAGGGAGAAGATGGGAACACTGAGGGACATGAACACAATGTTCAACTATCCAACCGATTGGGGGGTTCAGAAGAAGAGGAGGAACTGTTATTAGGAGAAGAAGAAGATGAAGTGGAGGCAGAAAGCACCACAGTGGCCTGTGGTGGTACAAGTAGCAGAGATGGGTGTGAGGTGGGGGAACCAGCTTTCTCAAACCAAAGCAATTCCAAATCTCCTTTATTAATGCCTAGTAGCACTATCCAGCCTTCTGCCTGCACCTCTGCAGTCAGTTCCACACATAACAGCAAAGCCCTTGCTTCCATTTCCTCCTCTGTCAAGGAAGAGGGTTTAGCTGCAGATGGTGGAGGGAGGACCTCAGAACTCCCCCTGAGCTTTAACTGCCAGGGACCAACTGTTCCCATGGCAATTGTGGCCGCTGCCGTCAGGAGTGAGGATGACAATGCTGGCACTTCCTCTTCACCTCTGTCCTCCAATGCTGCTGCTGATGAAAGTGCCAATTGTGATAGTGCCACAGCTCCAGAACCAAATGATTCCCCAGCAGAAGGAGAGGAAGAAAATGGAGCCCTTCTGCATCATCACCACATGCACCATCATCATCATCATCACCTCCACCCTTCATCTCATGGTCACTCCCTCCCCCTTCAAGGGGGCTCTTGTGACATAGGAATGGGTGAGTGTTCCCAAAACCATGGCACTGGTGGGAATGGAGGAAGTGGGGTAGAATGCCCTAAATGTGATACAGTCTTGGGCTCCTCACGCTCCTTGGGTGGTCATATGACCATGATGCATTCACGTAACTCATGCAAGACATTAAAGTGTCCCAAATGCAATTGGCATTATAAGTACCAGCAGACATTAGAGGCTCATATGAAAGAGAAGCATCCAGACTCTGGAGGGTCCTGTGCGTACTGCAGTAGTGGCCAGAGTCATCCTCGTCTGGCTCGTGGAGAAAGCTATACATGCGGATACAAACCCTTTCGATGTGAGGTATGTAGCCAAAAAATATGACAATGCTCAATTTTTAAGTGTTATATAGATATTTTGTTTGCATTATTTTTATATACAGTATATATTGATTAGTATTTAAAAACATGGTTCTGTAACTGTTGCAATTAAATAATTTTTGTTGCTTTTTTTAGGTGTGTAATTATTCTACGACGACAAAGGGCAACCTAAGTATCCACATGCAATCAGATAAACACCTAAACAACATGCAGACACTGCAAAACGGAGGTTCCATTGGTTCTGCGCAGGAGCAGGTCTTTGGACATACACCAGGTGGAGTAGTGGCTGTGCCCTCAGTGACCCAGGCCAGTAGCCATCACACTCCACACCACCATCTAACACAGGCCTCCCCCCATATGTCTGTTCCATGTGGAGCACCCTCACCAACCAAGCCAAAGAGCAAACCTACTTGGAGGTGTGAGGTTTGTGACTATGAGACAAATGTGGCACGGAATCTACGCATACACATGACCAGCGAGAAGCACATGCACAATATGATGCTCCTCCAGCAAAATGTGACTCAGATGCAGCATGGACGACTTGGATTGGGAGCCATGCCCTCACCATCTGAAGCTGAGCTCTACCAATATTATTTGACTCAAAACTTGAGCCTTCCACCAGGCCTCAAGATCGACCCATCAGGACCCGAGGCCCAGTTCTTAATGGGAAGCTTTCACCTAGATCCCAGCATGGCTGCCCTGGCCCCTGCACTTGGTAAGCAAGCCTGTCCCTAAATTTATTTATACATACATACATACATACATACATACATACATACATACATACATACATACATACATACATACATACATACATAC
>JAVCKU010000042.1:8817879-8832986 GCA_032273985.1 Hypsolebias coamazonicus | reverse complement strand
CGTCCCTTTATCCTGAACTGGCGGAAAGGAGCGTGTTTGTTCACAAAATAAATGAAACTATTATGAAAATAGTTCCAAGCGGTGTTCACGTCGTTGGTTAACAGAATATGTTCTATCAATGCAAATGTTTGACAGTTTACTACTCTGGAGCATTCAAGCATGTAACACAATACCAGACGATGTCTGATATTTTAATTTTATCAAAGCTTATTTAGTAACAATTTCATTATTTTGTGTTTAAAGGTGACGGCTACTGAGGTATTACCAGCGAGCATGTTCATACCTGTGCCCAGTTCGGACAGAGAGTCCCAGAATACGCCACAAGCTCCAGCCAACGTAATCTCTGAGGATACAAAGAAACACGCTGGTTAGTATTGGAGAAGAAGAACTACTACCTTTCTTTATACTTGCAGTAGTTTTCCCTATGAGATCTATATTGAGTACATCATCACGTTAAAATTAGATTTTTATTACTACTTACACACAGATTATTAAATGAAGAGTTATTAGTATAGATTGGTAAATACTGTATAATAAATGTTGAGCATTGTTGTTGGGTTTTTTTTCTATTTGGTGCATTAACAGAACATTTAAATACTTGACTCTCACAACAAGACATATAAAATAGTGGTTTTCACAGGCCTTCTAACTAAACACTGTCTACTTGTTTTTGCTCACTTTCACAACAATAATTACTCAAAGTATTATTATCTCAACATTAAGACAACAGATTAGTTGGGCAAATGTTGGCATCCTAAAAAATATATCTTTTTACTGATTTGTTTACAGATGCATCCGAAGCTGATCTGGAAAAAATGGTCTCCCTTCCCACAGAGATAGCTGAAGCTCGTAAGTCACCGTTGGAAGATCAGCAGTCAGAAAGGGAGGATGCCACTGGGTTTGTGTGCTGGAAGAAAGGCTGTAATCAAGTGTTCAAATCTTCCAACTCCCTACAAATGCACTTCAATGAAGTTCACAACAAAAGGCCCCAGTTGCCTGTTTCAGATCGACATGTCTACAAGTACCGATGCAACCAGTGCAGCCTGGCCTTTAAAACTGTGGAGAAATTACAACTTCATTCACAGTATCATGTGATCAGGGCAGCCACCATGTGCTGCCTTTGCCAGAGGAACTTCAGAACGTTACAAGCTTTGAAAAAACATTTGGAAACCAGCCACTTGGAATTGAGTGAAGCTGACATCCAGCAACTGTACGGGGGATTATTGATGAATGGCGATATCATGGCAATGGGTGATCTAACTCTTGGTGAGGATCCTGGAAGTCTTGGAGAAGATGATAAAGAGGGAGACGACAGTGATCAGGAAGAAAAACAAAGTCCAACAGGCAGTGACGCTGGCTCACTGCAAGAGGATTCTGGGTCCGAGCCAAAACGTGCATTGCCATTCAGAAAAGGCCCCAACTTTACAATGGAAAAGTTTTTGGATCCATCTCGTCCTTTCAAGTGCACTGTTTGCAAAGAGTCTTTCACACAAAAGAACATTCTTTTGGTTCACTATAACTCTGTTTCCCACTTGCACAAGGTAAAGAGAGCTCTCCAGGAGTCTGCTACTGGTCAGCCTGAGCCTACCAGCAGCCCTGATAACAAGCCCTTCAAGTGCAGTACTTGTAATGTGGCATATAGTCAGAGTTCTACTCTGGAAATCCACATGCGCTCTGTTCTACACCAGACAAAAGCCAGAGCAGCCAAACTTGAAGCAGCTGGGGGTATCACTAACTCTGCCAGTGCCCATGGTTTAATTAGTGGAGCATCCAGTATGGGCACTTCATCATCAAGTCCAAGCCCTGCTGGTAACTCAACTACTAGTTCAAATAACCACAGTTCATCTGGGTCTCAGGCACCTCAGAGTATTCATGGTGGAAACCATACAAACCAGACGCACAGCATTGAAAGCTTGGGAAATTCTTCACTAAGCTGCCGTTCCTCACCATCTGAGAATCACGAGACAAAGAAGTCTAAATTTACAGAGATTCTTTCTACCAGGGGACAACAACAACAGCTTCAGCAACAACAACTGGCTCAGGCTCAAGCTCAAGCTCAAGCCCAGCTTCAGCAAGAGCTTCAGCAACAAGCTGCCCTTTTACAATCACAGCTATTTAATCCTGCACTTCTGCAACACTTCCCAATGACAACAGATGCACTTCTACCCCTGCAACAGCAGCAGTTGTTGTTCCCATTCTACATCCCTGGAGCAGAATTTCAACTGAACCCAGAAATTAACATCAGCAACTCTGTACTTGGCCTAGCTGGGTCATCAGCCTCTTCCCTGTCAGAAGAACTGAAAAACTCAGTTCAGCAGGCCCAGCAAAGTTGCTTGCAACAGCAACTGATGCACCATCACCTTCAGCAGCAGCAGCACCACCACCAACAGCAGCAGCAGCAGCAACATCAACAACAGCAAAAACAACAACAGTCTCACTCACAAGTTCAAGGCCAAATGGCACTACTGCAGCAGACGGCATCTCTTCTCCAGCAGGCTGAGAAAAAGCAGAAACTTTCCTCCTCTCAGAATGACAAGGACAAAGAAACTCAAAAAGAGAAGGATGTCTCTGACAAAAATGAGGACTATGTGACTAAAGAATATACAGAAACCAAACCAAAAGAAAAGAAGGACATTCAGCAAATTTCATTAAATATTAATCATGACTCTGGCTTCCCGCCACCAAGGATTGCTTCAGATGCTCGAGGAAATGCAACCAAAGCCTTGCTAGAAAACTTTGGATTCGAATTAGTTATACAGTACAATGAAAATAAACAGAAAGTTCAAAAAAGGACAGGAGGAACTACTGGATCAAGTGGTCCAGGTGGGATAATAAGAGTGGTGGACCCCATTGAAGGATTAGAGAAACTGGAATGTGAAGCTTGTGGCAAGCTGTTTTCAAATGTGCTGATTCTAAAAAGTCACCAAGAGCACATCCATCAGGCCTTTTTTCCATTTCGATCTCTTGAGAGATTTGCCAAGGAATACAGAGAAAATTACGATAAGCTCTATCCACTTAGACCTCCAACACCAGAGGCTGTTCCAGCTCCACCACCCCCACCTCCGCCACCTCCTCCACCACCACCACCTCAACGAGCTGCCACACCAAATATTCCAGTCTCTGCTGCCTCAATCACACCTCCAACCGTACCTCCCCCTCAGCCTCCGGTTCCAATGACACAAATACCTATGCCAATGGATTTGCCCCTCTTCTCACCTCTTATGATGCAGCCAATGTCTCTACAGTCCTTGCCTACTCAGTTGCCTCCCCAGTTACCATCTGTTGAGCCAAGCCTGGCATCAGACCTGGCTCAGCTCTATCAACAGCAGCTTACACCAGCCATGTTGCAGCAGCAGCAGAACAAGAGGCCACGAACACGCATCACCGATGACCAGCTTAGGGTTCTGCGACAGTATTTTGATATCAATAATTCCCCTAATGAGGAACAGATTAAAGAAATGGCCGACAAGTCTGGGCTGCCACAAAAGGTGATAAAGCACTGGTTTAGAAATACACTCTTTAAAGAACGCCAGCGCAATAAAGATTCACCTTACAACTTTAATAATCCTCCAACAACAACTCTAGAGGACACAAAAATTGATTCCAAACCTCCTTCCCCCGAACCTCTGAAACACGAGTTTTATGGAAGTAAGAGATCATCCAGAACGAGGTTTACAGACTACCAGTTGAGAGTCCTGCAGGACTTCTTTGATGCAAATGCTTATCCTAAAGATGACGAATTCGAGCAACTTTCCAACCTTTTGAGCCTTCCTACTCGTGTTATTGTGGTCTGGTTCCAAAATGCTCGACAGAAAGCAAGGAAGAATTATGAAAACCAAGGCGATGGAGGAAAAGAGGGTGAAAGACGAGAACTGTCAAATGACAGATATATTCGCACATCAAATCTGAACTACCAGTGCAAAAAATGCAATTTGGTTTTCCAGCGGATATTTGATCTGATAAAACATCAAAAGAAGCTGTGTTACAAAGATGAAGATGAGGATGGACAGTATGACAGCCAAAATGAGGATTCATTAGACCTGTCCCGTGATAGTTATACCCCCTCTGGGTCGTCTTGTCATACACCAATGCCCTCTTCCTCAAGTCTATGCCCTCTTCCTCCTTCAACTTCAGCATTTGCACACGTCCCATCTACTGAGAAAGACGAAGCATCACCAGCAAACCCCTCAAACCTCTATGATGAGAAGCCTAAGCAGTTGCCAGAGATTTCTCCTGATCCACGAGAAAACCAAACTTCTATTAAGCAAGAGACGGTGCACCAACCCCAGTCTGAGCCAACACATCAAAGATCTCAAAGAGAAGAGAAGATCCAAAATATCCCCAAGTCTGTCAAGCATTCATCTCCTTCCTTCTCCCAGCAACAGCAATTGTGTGGCCCTTCAGCTTGTCAGACAAGCCCGGCCTCATCGCAAAGCTCACACATGGGCATCAATCCACACTTGTCCTCTGCCACACAACAACTGGCACAGCAGATGATCCCATACCAGTGTGAGCAGTGCAAAATTGGCTTTCCCTCCTTTGAACACTGGCAGGAACACCAGCAGTTGCACTTCCTCTCTGTGCAAAATCAGTTCATCCATCCTCAGTTCCTCGACCGTCCAATCGATATGTCTTTTATGCTGTTTGATCCAAGCAATCCTCTCCTGGCAAGCCAGCTTCTCTCTGGGGCAATGCCTCAGATTCCGAGCACCTCTGCCACTTCTCCATCCACCCCAACCTCCACCATGAACTCCCTAAAAAGAAAGCTTGAGGAAAAGGCTAGTACTAGCCCGGGAGAGAATGACAGTGCTAATAGTGGAGAGGAGCCGCAGAGGGACAAGCGACTCAGAACCACCATTACACCTGAGCAGCTAGAGATTCTTTATCAAAAGTATCTCCTAGATTCAAATCCCACTCGTAAAATGCTTGACCACATTGCCCATGAGGTGGGTTTGAAAAAGAGAGTAGTGCAAGTGTGGTTCCAGAATACTAGAGCTAGAGAGAGAAAAGGTCAGTTCAGAGCGGTGGGGCCAGCCCAAGCTCATCGTAGGTGTCCATTTTGTCGAGCTCTTTTCAAAGCGAAAACTGCTCTTGAGGCACACATTAGGTCTCGTCACTGGCATGAAGCCAAACGTGCTGGATACAATTTAACTCTCACTGGCATGTTACCTGAGCAAGAGAGCATGCAAATTAAAATGGATACGTTGGACACATCAGTCTATTCCCAAATAGCTCCCACTACAAACATTGATGTGCAAAGTTCCTCCATGTCTCCAGTGAACAAAAGCATGGATCTGTCTCCCAGAGTTCTACTGAGTCCTTCATCCATCAAAGTTGAAGGAATGGAAGACTTTGAGGGCACAACAATGTCATCTGTAAACTTGAGCTTTGATCACAACAAACTGGATAACGATGACTGCTCTTCTGTGAATACAGCCATCACAGACATAACTACAGGTGATGAGGCCAATGCCGATAATGACAGTGCTGATGTAAAGAACATCCAAAATAGTGGTGATTATCTCTCCAAGTCTGGAAGCACAGGCACTATTCTTGAAAACGATGACCAGATGTCCTCTGGGTTGGTCAGCCCTGCAACAAGCTATTATGCTAAGGACTTTGACAATGAAAATATGATTGACCACAGTGAGACGTCCAGCCTAGCTGACCCTTGCTCACCAAGTCCTGGAGCTTCAGGTACAAGAAGCATTGATAGTGGAGACAGGCCTGGCCAAAAGCGCTTCCGAACCCAGATGACTAACCTCCAGCTGAAAGTGTTAAAATCTTGCTTTAATGACTACAGGACACCCACAATGCTGGAATGTGAGGTGCTTGGCAATGACATTGGACTTCCAAAGAGAGTGGTTCAGGTGTGGTTTCAAAATGCCCGAGCCAAGGAGAAAAAGGCTAAACTCAACATGGCTAAGCACTTTGGAATAAATCAGACCTCTTACGAAGGGCCAAAGACTGAATGCACGTTGTGTGGTGTCAAATACAGTGCACGCCTTTCTGTTCGTGATCATATATTCTCCCAGCAGCACATCTCTAAGGTGAAGGATACCATTGGCAGTCAGCTTGATAAGGAAAAGGAATATTTTGACCCAGCAACTGTTCGCCAACTCATGGCTCAGCAAGAGATGGACCGCATTAAGAAGGCGAATGAAGTTTTAGGTCTGGCACAGCAGCAGGCCATGCAGCAGCAGGGATTATTTGATAATCCCGCAATGCAGGCTCTCAATCTCCAGTCAGCCTATACAAACTTGCAAGGCATCCCACCTGTCCTTTTGCCAGGTGTTGGCAGCCCCTCTCTTTCCAGCTTTAACTCGTCTAATTCAGGTACGTCATCATTCAACAATTTGCAGATATAGAGCTGAAATTTCAAGTGCACCATTGTAAAGTAATTGTTTTCAACAGATCACTTTTGAATTCTTTGTTTTTACATAAAATGCTGTCGTCATATTTTGTAAAACACTGAAATCAAGAACACTCCGACACTAAGATGCAGTTCTGATAAAGTATTTTATGTTTCCAGTGTCATAAGCTTATTGCAGTGCAAATAATGACGATTATGTGTGAACTGTGTAAAAAATACTTTCATGGGTAACTTTGAAAAAAAAAGTCAATTGATCAAATTGTAAAGAACTCACACAAGCCTGTCTTTATTTGATTTTTGTATTTTTCAGCTTTAACTCCCCCTAAACCTTCAAACCTCCTGAACATGACTGGTGCCAGTGTTCCCTCACCAAGCCTTCCCACTTCTGGATTGCCAAACAAGCCTCCCTCATCATCATCTCTTGCCACATCCAGCTCCGCCCAGACCAGCACATCTGCTTCCCACTCAAGCTCCACTCCCACATCCACCTCCACCTCCTCATCGATCCAGTCTGGCTTGCGACCTGAACCCTCCAAAGAACGTGATGCTGAGAGGACAAGAGATAAAGAAAAAGTTAAGGAAAAGACGGAGAAGCCCTCAACCCCATCGTCAACTGGAAGCACCCCTGCTCCTTCCACGTCTGCCGCCAGCGCCAAGAAGGAGAAACCAGACACAGCTGTCCCTGCCACTTCTATGCCCACACCTGGGATGGAGTATGTGGTAGACCCTGCCCAGCTTCAAGCTCTCCAGGCTGCTTTAGC
Organism: Hypsolebias coamazonicus; assembly: GCA_032273985.1. Lineage (NCBI taxonomy): Eukaryota > Metazoa > Chordata > Actinopteri > Cyprinodontiformes > Rivulidae > Hypsolebias > Hypsolebias coamazonicus. The sequence goes on along the minus strand of JAVCKU010000042.1, from coordinate 8,825,852 downwards.
ATCAGACCCCACAGCTCTTCTCACAAACCAGTTCCTACCTTATTTCATGCCTGGCTTTTCCCCTTATTACACTCCACAGATACCTGGGGCACTTCAAGGGGGTTACCTACAGCCGATGTATGGCATGGAAAGTCTCTTTCCTTACAACCCAGCTCTGTCACAAGCACTGATGGGCCTGTCTCCTGGGTCCCTATTGCAGCATTACCAGCAGTATCAGCAGAGTTTGCAGGAAGCATTACAGCAGCAGCAGCGACAGCTTCAGCAGATCCAGCAACCCAAGGCAAGCCAAACTCCAGTACCCTCTCAAACCATGGGGGATCGCAAAGATTCTGCCAAAGATTCAGTTAAAACAGAGGATCAGAAGGGCACCCCCCACAACAAGACCCCCACTTCCTCCTCCTCCCATAATAAAGTATCATGTGGGCAGAACGAGATAGACGGCAAAGCTGTGGATCATCCTCCTGACCAATACATTGTACCAAAAGTGCAGAGTAAACTGGCATGTCGCAAGTGTCAAGCTGTTTTCACCAAGGAAGAAGCGGCTATCACCCACCTTAAATCAAACTGTTTTTTTGGTCAGTCTGTGGCAAACCTACACGAGATGTTGCTGCGTGTCCCCAGTGGCATAGGTGTAGGGGCTGGGAGTCTCTATGACTGCCTGGCTTGTGACACTATGTTGGATGGGGAGAAAGCACTTAGTCAACACCTGCAGTCGGCATTGCACAAACACAGAACAATCAAGCGATCAGTCAGAAATGCCAAAGAGCACGCTACTAGTTTATTACCTCACTCTTCAGCCTGCTTCCCCAGTCCTAACACCGCATCTACCTCGCAGTCTGCCACTCATCCCATCAGCAGCCCCCCTCTTCAGGCAACAACATCAGCCACCATGCCATCCTCTGCTGTCTCCTCGTCCATGTGCTCCTCCTCTTCTAAGGCCCTACTCAACACCACAGCTGCCAGCAAATCCTGGCCACAAGCCCCCTACTCCAGAGCTTTAGCTGGGAAGCCCAATATTAGCCCCTCCTCTTCTTTTCCTCCAGTGTCCTCACCTTCAACGGTTACCTCAAGTTCATTGAGCACCTCAGGAGTTCAGACCTCGATACCAACAGACGTCTTTACTGATGAGTCTGACTCTGACAGCAGTCAGAAGTCAGCAGACAGGCAGGGCAGGACGGCAGAGGAGCCGCAGCAGCCCAGTTTTGTCAAAGACAGTAGTAGTTGTAGTAACCTGGCTAGTGTAGGAATAGACTCCAACAGATTGTAAGAGAGCTTTCAGTGATGGACAATATTTAAAAAAAATAAATAAAATCTAAGAAAATGACAAAAAAAAATTCAAATGCAAAAAAAAAAAATAAAAAAAAAAATAAATAAAAAGCAGCAATGTTTAAAAAAAATACATGAAAAGTATACAAACCAATTTCAGAAAAAGATGTGTAAAAACTAACTGCAATTCCAAAGCTTGTAACCAAAAATTTAAATGTTAGTGGATTGTTTTCCCATATCAACATGCTGGTCTTCATTTCTTTGATTTCGTTTTGTTTTTGTTTAAATGACATACATGCGTACTACTATGTGAAGACAGAAAGACGCTTGCTTTGGGTAATGGTGGAGGAACGCTGTACTGTATGGCAAATGGACTGCCTCAAAGTTGACAAATGTCCCCAAAAACTTTTTTTCAAGAAATGCAAGTTAACAAGCTAATGTTTTCTACTTAAAAGCACAGTCACAAAACGCCAGTATGTACTGTATGGGAGAATAGTCTATCAGTTTTCTTGCTATTTAAGCATTCAAATACCAATGGCTTGGAAAAGTAAAAGAATAATGTCTATTTTATTCTCAGGTCAACAATTCAAATGTGTTTTTCTGTTACAGAAATTCATGTTTCACACCTTTTATTTTCAACCAATAATTAGCTTTTTTTGTTTTGTTTTAGCAACAAAAAATTTTAATTTAATCAAGACATTGCTACTGGGCATTTGAAACGGCAAATGATTTGTTGTTCTTAATATTAAAAATTGTTTTAAAGCGAGGAAATGAATCCCAATGAATAACCAGACAAGATCATTACACAAAAATGGGAGATTTAAAAAGAGCAAAAAAAATTAAAAAAATGATTTTGATATGGAGAAAAACTGTAACCTTCTGTATTTATAATTATTATGAGCATTTTTGATGTTATGTAGATTGTTGCATTGGAAATGAATTTAAACAAATGGTAGGTTGGAAGAGAAAAAAAACTTTGTGTACATTTAACTTTTGTATTGTCCAATTTTATGACACTTCATTTGATGTTGACTTGGTCATTCCAATATGCTAGAATCTGGACAGGTAATTTATCTGAACATTACTTCTGTCTTGTTCTAACGGTATGTGAAACATTCACTCAAATGCCCCCTCTTGACAAGGCAGGATCTTCTTTCAAAAATTATTTAAATTTTAAGATTTGGTTGTTAAAACCAAAACAAAATGATCCTGGGTGAATTATTGAGAGTTTTATTTTTTATTTAATTCTTGTTACTTTTGTGCACTTATCACTGTCTGACGTCATTTTGTCACTCGTCTTGTTCCTCTTGTCAGCACTTATTTTCTCTTCTATCCAGTGTTTGTAGATGTGTGTACTACAAAGCAGGTCTTTTGTTCTTCATGCAGAGTGACTACAGTCTTTATTTTTATTTTGACACGTTTTGTCATAAATGAAAAGGAAAAAAGAATACTACTAATAATTCTCACGCTTTAAGGAAAAAAGAAAATCCAAAGACTAAACACTTTCACCATTGGTGCATAAATATAAGAAAAGAGGCTTCTTTATACTTGAGAATTTGTTGCTGTTTCTGAGGGAAGAACACAAAGTTTTAAAAGATAAAGGAGTACGTATCAGAGTTGCCATCTTTGCTTCGTTGCAAGCAGACAGGTAGCTTTATTACGTAGATACCAAAAACCAAAAAAGGGCCCTTGTCCTTGCATTGTGGAGTAGCACCGTTACAGAGCCATTGCAGTTTGTAAGATAGAGGTTATTAATCTTTCTTTGACTTTTGTCACATTTAAATGTCCATTTTTTTAAGAAAAAAAAAAGAAAATTTATAAGGTCTGGACTTCAAGGACAAATGTTTTGCTGCTAATGTAGATTTTTGAAAAAAGTAAAACGAAAACCTAGATGCATGCTCATTTTGCTTTTTGGCTAAGCTTTAACTAAAACAAACAATAAACCGATTTCTTGCCTCTGCAACACTTTTTTTTTTTTCTTGTTGCAACAACGGAACTTTGAAGACTGTGAATATATGTTCCAAAGGACATTTTGCCGAGTTTTTCTTTCTTCTTATTGAACAGACCAATGTTTAAAGCCAATGATCTTTAAGGTTTGTAAAGAAACGGTGCATTCCAAATATCACTATGGATTTTTTTTTTTTAAGCAAGGACTGATCCTATGTCATTTATTTGATTTTAATTTTCACAATCTATTTTTTCCCTCATTTTTAAAATGACTGTAAACTGTTGTGTAAATTTTTTTGCATCATGGGTTGCTGGGAAAAAAAAACAGTGACCTTTGTGTTATTTTGTGCTGGCATGGAACATTGCTGAAAACCCCTCCAACCAATCAAGGTTGTTGCTTATTTGTTAAGCAAGTAACAGTGGTTACCAAAAAATGTATATAATACATCTGGTACTGACGTGTCCTATAGGTTTGTTTTTACGTATGCCAGTCGACCTACAACTAGTCTCAGAGGGAATCAATGGCTTTTGGCTGAGGTGTTGTTGCCCCCTTCTCTGGGCGGTCCACCAGTGACTCGTCACGTGTTTGTGCAGGGTGCCACTTCCACACATAGATTACAGGTTAGAGACATCTTCATCCCAAAGCATTATTTCTGGAAAGGAGCATTTTTGAAGATGACTCTTGAATTATTTTTTATTATTATTATTTAAACAGTTAGGATGCTTTCATATCCAAAGAAGTCATCCTCTTCATTTTGCTGCAATGGAAATGGATGTGCGTGGCTGCCCCCACCTTCTCACTGATGATGTGATGAACCAAAACTTTCAATTATGAGGAAAAAATACAGCTTTTGGCCACAATTGTATCAGTATATTTGCCTTAATGAATCCAAGGCACAATCTCAGAAGTGTTAAAATTGCTACTTCTAGCAAAGAAATGTGATTTGATGTTAAAACCACACAATGCTGTTAAAATCAGCAGGTCTACAAACTTCATATTTCTCGAGTCCAATTCCTTGGAAAATTGTATCTTTATTGTTAAGTTGTACAGTTTTTGTTCTCGGCTACAAAATGTTTTTTGCATACTGTTTAAATGTAATTTCCTTTGAAGTAATTGTATTTTGTTTTCGTTCCAACATGACTTTTTATCATAAATTAACACTAGCTTTATTCTGAATTTCAGAAATTGAGATGTAAACAAATGCAAAAGTATACGACCTGGCCACCTTATGGTGTGGCGTTGTTCTTGAAATTCATTGTCTCAATGATATTATTTGATTTCCAAAGTGTAATCATTTCAGCTCTTTAGTGGACAATCTTTAGAGTTGCCGTCTCCACATTAAATTAAGCCAATATGGACTGTTTTGGTTTGTGCGTGCATGTGTGTGTGTGTTTTAAAAGAGCAGCATCAATTCAGATTTTTTTTTTTCTTGTTTGCCTTTTTATTCTTGTTGCACACCAAATAGAAAAACAGAACCACAACGCTGGATTACGAGTAAATTAAATTTAGAAAAGTGAAACTAGCAGATTACAACTGAAGCACTGAGCAGTTTTTATTGTAATTTACGATAATAAATGTGGCCAAAGCTTTACGCCGTTAAAACAAAAAGGAACAAATTTGTGCCCCTAACAAGTGTATATTTTATTGTGACTTTCATTGGGATACTCGGTTTGAATGGACATTTACAAAAGAAAGGCAACGGCAGCATATTGCTGCAAAGGTCATCTTTTGCCCACTGTGAAAACAAACGTGTATACAGATATAGATATATTTAAATGAGACAGCAACATTTGTTCTTTTAATTATTTTTATTTTATTGTCTTTGACATGAAGAACGAATGAAAATCATTTTTTTAAAAGGACTCTGGGAAGTTTTGGAGGGCGTGAGAGGCTGTGGGCACACCAAAACTGGGCATGAGAGCCAGAAGCAGGCTCAAAAACAGCTTTAAAAACCACCTCCTCATTTGATTACTGACAGCTCTGTAATGGAACGGACTCTGGAACCAGTGGACATGTGTGACACACTGAGGGAAGTCGTTAGATGAAACTGAACTTAAGTGGCTCCAGCTGCCTCTCCTCCTTTTCTGTCTGTCCTTCCTTTCTCCAGCTCTGCGTCCACTTCTGCTCTTTGATAGACGTTTTTCTACATTTCAGGACAGGGTGGACAGAGACGCTCGCTTCATTTCTTCCTCCTCGTGTTGCTACTCGTTTCATTTCTTCGTGCTTGTCTCTGCTGGACAAGTAAAGCTCTCCAGTCAAATGTTGACGCACCCCTCTCTGTGTTAGTTACATCGTATGAATAGGGAAATTAATAACAGAGAGAGGGGATGGGTTCTCAAAGCTGTCGTTCTTAAGGAGGCAGCCACAGACAAAAAAAAAAAAAGCGTTTTAACCAAAATTACCAACCAAACTTAACAACCAAACAACCATTTGCTCCAGCTTCAAAGATGAACTGTTACTTGGAGCACTCTGTTCCTTTTGTGACTTCTGGTGCCACAATATTTTTTATGCTTTACGTTTTGTTTGTTTGTTTGTTTTGTTTTCTTTCCTTGAATTACTCCTCCTTCGAGCCTCATAAGCATGGCTCTGTGGCTCCAGGAAGCCCATTTGAGGGTAGAAAAAAACAGCCTTGCAATGTACAAAAAAGAGCAAGATAAACCAAAAATGTTGTTCTTGATGTCTTTTCTATACTGTAGTCTTGTTAGGTTTTTTTTTTCTTTTTTGTTACTGTAATTATATGAAGATTTCCGAACTGTACCAAATGACATGGAAACTAACATACATACAACCACATGGAACTTCAGACTTTTAAAGAAACTTTTGTCACAAAAAACCTTGTTGTCCTAGTTAAGTTGATTGTAGATGGTAATTGAATATACTCCTTTGAAAATATTTCATCAAGTATGTTTCTTGCTCATTGTGATACATTAAAAAAAGTATGAGCATAACAAACTGGTTCAGACTCATTTGTCAGTGTTGAAGGATTATTTGTTCAAGTGGACTTGTGTTCTGCAGATTTTGGATGTTGTATAATTTGTTTTCATTTTGCAGACTTAAAGCATTTTCACGTTTCACTGTTGTGTATAAAGTGCATATTAGAGACACCCTCCCATTCTAAAAAGTTTTTAAATTATTACTCCTGAATCATTTAATAAGTGATTTTTCTTAACTGTACGTGTTTATGGATGTACAAAGACATTTTGTCCTTGAAGTCATGTATAAATTTTAGATGCAGAAAAGGACGTACAGAATCAATACATGCTGCAGTGTAATTATGTCTTTATTGACGCACTGTATCACACAACAGGAGCTGTTAGTCATGCAGCGTCATGCAGCATTGCGAGAACTTGTGTGATCTTACGACACGTTATAGCAGCTGGGAATATAAGTTATGAGTGACTTGCAGAGCCAAATCTTGGCTCAATGTTTGTAAAATTCATTAAAGAACAGCCATTTCTGTGTAGGCTAAGGTTGATTATGGCTAGGGATGCACAATATTGGACTTTTGGCCGATATCCGATACGTTAAAACTTATTTGGCCGATTATCAATACTGTATTGATATTTTATATACAGTAGTTTCCTTTGTCAGAACATAGCCCTCTTATTTAGGCTTATTCGCTACAAAATTTGAGTAACAGCTGTAAGAGCTGGTGACATTAATCATGTGCATAGCACTTTGACTTATATTAAATGAAAAGTGTTAAATGTTATTAGCATTAGTCACCTGATGAAGACTAATCATGCTAACGGGGCTAACACTTGACATCCAAATGTCTGTGGTCACACTCACCTGTGCTATTGGCTATTAGCTTCTCAATGACGGCTTGTAACTCGGGTAAGGCTACGTCGTAAAAATATCTCTGACTGGGGACGATGTAGCGAGGCCCAGCGTGGTCCAAAAATCTTTGGAATCGACATCATCAATGAAAACAAACTTCCACACCGCTGACATTTTGACTTCTTCCTCTCCGCTGTAATCAGATTAAGTAGGCACACGTGACGTCATCACGTTGTGCTGGCGCTGCAGGCATCCTTGTCACTGGGTTGTCGTACAAAAACAGCGTCTTTTATATCGGTGAGTTATTTTGATGGAATGGCCGATGTCCGGTATTTCACTTTAACACTACGACCGATACGACGGCGATAATGTTGTGCATTCTAATTATGACCATCTTGAATTAGGTTGACGCCCCAAATTTTTCATCTGTACATGTCAACCTAACGTTTATTTTCAGAAAATGTCAATAAAATCTAAAGGTCCGTGAACTATTTTCTAACAGACAGACAAAATTGATTCTATAATTTTAAAGTTTTAAACAGATTTTGCAAGACAGTTTAGTAAAAAAAAAAAAAATAAGGTAAGTTGATAAACGGTCTGAGCTGCAAAATACACCGTTTGTTCAATAAAATAAAACTTGACAGAGTTCTAGCCTTTTTTATAGTTCATGTGGGCGTGTTTGCCATCTTGAACTAGGTTAAGTTTAAAATGTAATCAGCTGTAGATGTCAACCTGTAAATTATAGTTTAAAAGTTTCTCTAACATTTTTTAAGTGATCCATATTGACATATTGCCAACAGTTGGCACAGTATTATTACTGTGTAATAAATGTAAAAATAGTGTAATACGAAATAGAAAAAAATACTGCATTACACAGTAAAGATACTGTGTATTGCACAGAATTTTCATTCAACCTTTATTTAGGCAGGTTAATCTCATTGAGCCTCGAGGACTCATTTACAAGAAAGACCTGGCTACA
>JAVCKU010000042.1:8800807-8811116 GCA_032273985.1 Hypsolebias coamazonicus | reverse complement strand
GTTCCGGTAACCGGCTTTTTCGGTATCCGGCCGGGCCGGTGTAACGGAACTACGCCGGAAACCGGGGGTTACCTGTAATTGGAATCATGATAGCAGCGTTTCTGGTTTTTGGCATTGGCATATTCCTGTTATCGGCTATTGAAAAAGACGACTCTTGCAGTTTTGACCATGGCAAAACTGCCGAGTCGGTGTGAAGGTTTGGTTTGTGCTTTGAGTACTCAAAATCAGCTGATTTACTTGCTAAACCATGAGATGGAAGCGATTTATGAGAATTGCAGTCCACCTGCGGCCTCTAGAACTCTGCAGCATGTTGGAGACAACCTTGGAGGAGGCTCATAAGCACGTACCTGTGGAATGCCTACAGATCTGGCCATTTTGGGATCAAAACTACCAGCAAGACTCGAAGTTGATGCAGACAAGAAAAAAACAGTCTGACTGAAAAAAAAATCAACAATTGTGGCTTATCTGAATCTGACTCCCGTGTAAAGTCTCGAAAGCAGGCTGACTATCAAATTTGTCCTGGAATACGTGTAAACCAAGGAAAACCACCGTCCAGTGCAAAGGAAAAGCATCAGGTCAAAGGAAATACCCTCGTGGGTCAACGTTTAGATTGTGTCATGGCTGGAAGTGCCAAAGAATTTGTTGCATACATGAGTGGCCTCTGTCATTTTAAAACAAATGGGGAAACCAACTTGGACTCCTGAGGCTGACGGTCTGTGCATAGTGAATGATAGTGATGGGTCAAGTAATACAAAATATATTATTTTAAAAGAGTCATCTCTACAACTCTCCCCCTGTTTGAATTTAAGGGCAGAGTATCTGGATGGAGACTACGTTTTTGTGAAAATATTCTTCACAAGGATGAACCTCCAGAACTCAAATGACTGCTTGTTTTTTTTAATCTTGTGATTATAAATGACACGGAAATTGCTTGTTTGGTCCGAATTGTGTATTTTTAACTCCATAAAATCGGCTCCTGTCCCATAACATTTCTAAGTCATTTGAAATTATTAAAACAAATGCATAAAACTTGTTTTAGCAGTTTAGTGGAAAAATGTTATAATATAAGGCTCGTAAGACTTCTGACTACACTGTACACATCACAAATGTCTGCTGGCATGCCTCAGAATGTGTTTTTTGTAACAAGCAAGGCATATTGTGGCTCCTTGGATGAAATATCAAGGACTGTATTTGTGTATGACCCAGCTTGTGAGGCTGTACAATGCTGAGGTTTACCTTAAACAATAGATAGCTGGAGTTCCCAAAGCTCAGCAGTATCAGCTTTCATCCTTTGCACAAAATACATAGCAGAGGTATTGATGTTTTTTTATTTTTATTTTTATTTTTCGAATGGCTTTGAAGTTGCTGTTGTGCTGAGCGAATTTGGACCTTGTCTTAAGAAAAACAAAAGGCAACATAAAGACAGAAAACCAGAAGCAGAGAATACAGCCTTGAACAACACTACCACACACATCATCATCCAGATTCAAACTTTGCACGGACTCCATCATAACCAAGAAAACGTTTTTTCTTGTCAATGCAATCATTTCCAGCGTTTAAAAAAAATGCATGAGGGAGAATTTAGCAATAAACTGCTAACATATTTGCTGTGTTTTGCTTCTAATAGGTCTCTACTAAATATAACTTAACGTAAACATTTTACACAGTTCATTGAGCTGCATAAGAATAGAAAACATATTTGAGTAAACAACCAACATTGTGGATCTACCAGACGTATTTGCGACTAAGCCAATGAAAGACCCACTAAGCTGTGCTGCTTTTTGCACATGAGCAGCTTGCACTGCTGCTGTCAAAGGTTAACCCCTGACAGGCAGTCTGGTGAATTAATAAAGTTGACCGTGAAGAATGTTCGACAAGAAGAAGAAGAACAAGAAGACACCAGCTTCCAAACTCACATCTACATTTTTGCACACCTCCACCGAGTTCTTTCTCTTTCAGTGTAAAAAAATAAATAAATAATGCTGCAGCCTAAGGACAGGTCAAATTGTTTCCATGCAATCTGTCACATAAAATTATCAGAGAGAGATGACAGGAGCTAATGAACGGGGGAGAGGCGGGACTATTTGTATAAGACAGATCCCTTTTGTTTGAATCTGATCTCAAGTTCTGAACTTGGGAACAGATTAAAATGCTTTCACGTCATAATTATACTCAGAAAAATAAACAACCTAAGAAAGTCGATTCGTTTAAGTAGCATTTAACTCAGTCTTCCGTCCATCCCAGCCACGTAGGAGTCCTGCTGAGGAAGGTGTCTTAGCAGTCCCCGGGCCTTGCCAAAGCTTTCCTGTCAACTGAACACAGGATCAGGTGTCGCCGTCTTCGCAGCCCCTTCTGGTTCTGCTTAATGGGAAATGAAGTTCATCAGAAAAACTTGGACCAGAACTGAGCCAGAATGGGTCCTGACAGGCAGGAATATCAGCTTGAGACAGAAGTCAGTAATTGAATGATCGGCACACACACACACATTTTACTCATAATGAAGAGAGTATGTGCAGGGAATGTGTTTGTCCTTTTTCATCCTTCAGCTCCCCTTTTCCCTGTCTTCACCCCTTTCTTTACCCCTTAATAAATCATTTGTGGGAGCAGAAAATAGGGATAATTTCACTTCACTTCAAAGTGCTCCTTACAGTGTCATTTCTGTAACCTCAAAGTGATGATGCATTAGGAAGTCTTTTGTGAGTTCCTGCGTGGAGCGTTCGCCCCTGAAACGAAGCGGCGCTGCATCGTGAGAGAGCGAGCTCAAGTACATGAGAGATCAATTATCACACCTCATTTTTGTCTCATATGCAAAATGAAAATGGGCGCACCACGTCTGCCCTGAATCATCAGGTGGCGTGCCGCCTCCCTATAAATGTGTTTCACAGATTTTCTGCAGGGCTCCGCCACATCCCTTGAACAGTTAAAAACGTTAAAAGGAAAGAATTTGCCTCCTCCTAGAGCTGTCTTCAGATGTCCCTGTGTGGACGAGATTTAACCCGAGCACTCAGCATGATATCACCACACACTTGTAAACACCCTTTCACATTAAAAGCCTGAAAAAAAAAGAAAGAAAGAAGCGTTTTTGGTCTTTGTGTGTTTGTCAGCCAGTCGTGGGACAACTTTGTTCATGTTTCTGTGAAATGTAACAATAAATAAGACACAAAAGAAGCTTGTGTTGAAGGCAGTAGCGAAGACGGGCGGTGATTGTGGGGGATGGAGGGAAGTGCGGTGCACAGCTTTGAGACGCAGCTTCATATTTCACATCGCCCAACAGAAAGTTTCAACCATGCAAAGGATTCTTAATGCAGTAAATGCTCTGAGACTTTCTCCTGTTATTTGTTTGAAACCTCAAACTAAATTTTGTTGTAGTGCGTTGAAGCTGGAATGTCTGTCAAACTGGGCCCTGACCCTGGGCCGGCTGCTATAATGATGGGAAGATGAAAGAGCAGGCCCATTCCCAGGCTGCCCTGTTCGGGGGTGCAAGCCTGTGAAATGGAGAGATAATGGAGACCAGGTGTGCTGTGGATGCCTGAGAAGCTCCTCGGTCTGTCTGAGAGCTCCTCTCAGTGAGAGGGTGAGCACACTACTCCAGCTGGAAATCAGTTTGACCACCACTCTGTTTTTCATCCCTTTGTTGTGCACATGCATGATGCAAGTACAGAAAAACTCATGCGATCAAGTTGGAAATGAATATCTTCTGATGGACTTTTTTGTCCTCGTCAATTTAACGGCTTCTTTAACTCCAAAAACATGAGCCTAATTTACTGCTCATGCGCATGTGGTATTCATAAATAGGGTAATTATACCAATAAATTTTTATTTTTTTCAGCATTTACCCTTTGTGTCTACAATTAATTTAAAGTATTGAAGTTTTAAATGAAAGGTCAGGCCAGTTGCCCACAAAAGTGTTTCTAATTGGACCAGACAGGCTTGTAATCCTCTGCTGTAATTGCAATCTAATTAGCAGCCAGCTCGCAGAATCCTACATGCCATTTAACATTGAAAAAATTAACCCTTCTCAAGAACCAACCAAGAGCGTGTTGGAAAGACTGTTGCGGCTCCTGCGGGAGGAACAGTTTGCTCCACTTCTGTCCTCGACAGGAGGTCAGTAAATGTCAATTGACCTGAGAGCTGAAAGTTCTGGAGAGGGACTCAAGTGGAGATAAGTCCTCATTAACGCCTTCGTGTACACACGAGCTGGATGAACGATAAATATAAAACATTGATTGCATGTAACGAGGAACACTTTCTTTATCATCACAGCTTATTGTCTTCCTGAAATGTGTGCATAATTATACCACAGCGTCATGTTTTTGAAGGAGTGGACGACTTATTATACACGAAGGAGGACGGGGCAGTGACAGTTCACAGACGAGCCATGAATTCACAAGAATATAAGGACATTTCACGAAGGTGTGTTTTGAGAAATATTCTCGTTGTTTAAATGTCGGTCATGCAAAATGTGTTTAATTCAGAAATGCAGCTCTATTTGTCAAAGAACCGTTTCAATTATTTGTATTTTACTTTGTATAACCTGGACAGGTGCAACACGATGGTGCAGTTGATAGAGATGTGATGGACTGGAAATCTGTCCAGGTGTCCCTGTGATGGACTGGAGGCCTGTCCAGGTGTCCCTGTGATGGATTGGGGACCTGTCCAGGTGTCCCCTGCCTTTCGCACAGAAACTGCAGGTTATGGTCATCTGTGACCCTTATGACCCAAAAAGGAAGAAGCAGGTAACGTTTATAATAATAATAATAATAATAATAATAATAATAATAATAATAATAATAATAATAATAATAACTTTATTTATAACACACTTTACCTTCACAGTGGATCTCAAAGTTCTACAATGAGTGAACATCAGATAACATCAAGACAAAAAGCAATTGAGGAGGAACAACCAGGGGGATAATGCCCCAGAAAGATCACAACAACATTTAAAATGCTCACATAAGAACTATAGGTGCAATAAAAAAAATATATAAAAAGTAAATTTCAATCAATTAAAAACTGGGTAAAAACAAAGATTTTAAGACCTTTTTTAAATCGTCACAGTCTGTTGGGCCCTCAGATATGAAGGTTCCACAGCCGAGGGGCAGCACAGGAGAAAGCCCGGTCTCCTGTTGTGCAGGACCGAGGCCTGGGAGTGAGAAGAAGGTGGGTGTTGGAAGAGCGGACAGTGCGTCAAGGACAACGAGGGCTGAGAAGTTCTTTTAAATAAGAGCACATTATTGTATAAGCATTGGAAGTTGAGCAGATAAATCTAAGTGACCCAGGGAGAAACAGGTGAAGTGAAGTGAACAGAGTACAGGTGTCATGCTTCCACACTCTCATCAGGACCCTGGCAGCGCTGTTCTGGACACACTGTAGTTTTTGTATGTTCTTGCCAGGAACCCCAGTGAGAAGTGCATCGCAGTGGTCCAGTCTGGAGGAGACAAAGGCACAAGACGAGCTTTTCTGCAACAGTGAAGGACAGTGTAGACCAAAGATAATGGATGGAACCTGGAGAGGTAGGTGTTGCTGCAGGTTTATCTTCTGCTGTTTTCATGTTTGATTTTATGTTTAAAGTGATTTAATTCTGTGAAGTTTCTGTTGTGTTTTGTTCTCCCCTGACACCCTTGGTCTTCTGTTGTAATCATCACACCTGCACCTACGAAGTCATTACATCCCAAAGAACATATTCTCTAGTCTGTTGCTCTTTTGTCAGAATCTCTAACTTGTCTTGTCCTTTTTATTTGTTTGTTGCATGTTTGTTTATCTGTTTGTCCATCATTTGACGCCAGCTCCCATGTTTCATTCCACAGCAGTGCTTCAAGGAAAATGTTGCGCTGAGTTTGGACCTTGTATGGGAGCGTCTCTGTCAGATGGCCATGACTAGTTTCAAGTTAAGCAGTTTAAGCTTAAACACAAACGACACTGTAAAGTTCTGCAGAAGACTTTTTGTCCTCAAAATCTATTTCTAACCCATGTTAGACGTTTACCACCATAGGGTTCTGCAGCATTAACAAAGCCCAAGTAGATTCTTGACATCACCATTTTTCATCTTATTTCTTCTGTTTATTTATTGGTACTACTAGTTGAATACTTCAAACAAAATATACATGACTGAAATTACCAGAAAAAGACAACAATGTGACATTTAATGAGTAAAAAGTTCAATGCTGTCTTTATTCCATCCCCTTTATTCTCTGTTTCACACTGTTTTGCTCATGTAACACCACCTACACAGTCAGTTAAACATTGTCTGAGCAGTGCGTTGCTCCACAGATCCTACGATTGTGAATCATAGCCAATTAATGTGCAGCATACTGCCTGAAGCTCATCCAAGCCCCTAACAAAAACACACTCACGCTCATGCAAACACAGTTTATCCTTTAGGTTTGCTTTTTTATCTGTCTCATTGCCTTCTTCTTAAAGATATGATGACACTCGACACATCAAGCCAAGGTCACTGAACAGTCATTTTAAACTTCTGCTTACTTCTGCAATGTGAAAAGTAATTAGCGGCCGTTAACCTGGTTCACATCAAATTCATAGACTTTACCAAATGTTGGGCACTCTTCCCACAATGTGCTCTTTTCCTTAACCCATCCTTTGGTATATTAATTTTTGACCAAATGTCCCCGCTTGACTACTGTAATGAGGTATGATGCATCGAACCTTAGTCGTTACCATGGAGACAACAGTCCCCTCTTTCTTGTTATTAGAGCGCAAACAAGCGCTGACATCTATTGTCATTTCACATGACAGAGTCTGATCAGAAAAAGAGGAAACAGTTGGATCCTTTACTCTTGTTTCTCAGGGGCTTTTTCAGATTTTCTTTGGATTTTAATGGATGTTTTAGGCCAGCGGACACCGCGCAGGATCATTGTTAGGTCATACGCCAGCAGAGAGAACGCATTCACCGTTTTCTTTGTCTGTTTCAGAAATTCAAATGCTTTGATGCTGGTCTGCAAATGGCAGTAGGGGTCTGGATGCCATAGAGTTAAAGTACCTGTTAAAGTCATTCCACCTGCTTGCGAATAAACAAAATTTACTTCCTCTTCTTTTTCTTTCTGAAACCAAAATGAGAGAAGCTAATTTTATTTTTATTTCCCATTTTTACAAGCAAAATATTTCTCAAGTTCATTTAATTAGGGTCGTGTTGATGAAAAATAACACATCTCCCAACTAATGAATTGTCATTTTCTGCACAGCTGTGATAAAATTACCAGCTGACTGGGTTTGGAACACAGGAAGCAAACAAATGCACCATAACTTCAATACAAATTAGAGACAAAAGAAAAAGTAACAAATGAGTTTCATCACAACTGGGCCAGTCCTATGCATCTCTCTCTCTGCTTGCATCACTTAACGCTGTGCCAAGATAATGACACTGTGACTGAGTAATAGCTCTGCAGCTGTTCTGAAATATACCAGCTCTATTTTATTTCCATTTAAGATAAAGCTTTATACTTGTTGTCTTGACAAGAAATTGTGCTTCATTTCCAGACGTTCTTTTTCCCCTCATTTCAGTTTTAATCAGTAGCTCCTTTCTAGTCCTGTTGTTTGAGGTGAAAGTGTAGCAGCATGCCTGCCTGTCTTTTCTCTCAACATAATCTCTTCCTCACACAGAACAATAATCCTACCTTATTTTCTCTCCCAGTGTTGGTCTTTTATTACTTCCAGGTGTTAAGGCTCTGCCTCCCTTGCAAGCAGATGTGCTGGGTCTGAAAAAAAAAGAGCCTTTTGTGCTATACGGTGCTATTCCAAACCAAATATTCAACTCACAAAGCGCTCTGATGGAAGGCAGCATAAAAACGACCAAAATAAAAACTGGGTGAATGAGTATTTGCATTAAAGAAAAGCAGTGACTGACAGAAGGGATTGAGAAAAACAAATGGAATGCAGATCAAACCTGTGAGGTGTGTGCAGAGAAGAGAGTTGCAAAAGATTCGACTGCAGCTCAGAGACAAGAAAGCAGAAAAAAAAAAAAAAAGAAACAACAAAACTATTTTTTGTTCAGGTTGCTCTAGATTCAGTGAGCAACAGGACCAGCTAGATTGCAAGTGTTGGTGAGCTGTCAGCTCACCCATTTACTGATTTATGAGTTTATGGGGTGCCGTTTGTATAGTTACACAGTCCGAAATTAACAGCAATTTTTTTCATTTATTCAGCCTTTCATAAGAAAAAATAGTTTTTTTTTATTAAAAGCCATGTTTTCACCATGTCAGTCATACATTTATATATGTCATAGTTACAAACTAAATATTTAATTTACAAACTAAATATTTAACTTGCAATTTAAATATTTAGTTAGCAAGCTAAATATTTAGCTCCACACTAAGTATTTAGTTTATAAACGAGAGGTTTATGCCCAAGATAAACGATAATTTAACATCTAAATATTTAACTTGCAAGTTAAATATTTAGGTAGTGAACTAAGTATTTAGGTGTAAAATAAATATTTAATTTCCAAGCTAAATTTTTATTTTCAAAACTAAACATTTAATTCTCAAACTAAATATTTATTGTTCAAGCTAAATATTTAATTTCCAAAATAAACATTTAATTTTTAAACTAAACATTTAATTCCTAAACTATTTATTTAATTTACTAACTAAATATTTAGCTTGAACCTAAATATTTATTTTCCAAGCTAAACATTTTATTTCCAAAATAAATATTTAATTTGCTAACTGAATATTTAGCTAGGACCAAAATATTTATTTTCCAAAATAAACATTTTATTTCCAATATAACTATTTAATTTTCTAACTTGAAAGTTAAATATTTTATTTGTAAATTAAACATTTAGCTTTGACATGAAGATTTAGTTTGTAAACTAAATATTTAGCTTGTACATTAAATATTATTTTGGAACTATAACATTAATAAATGGATGAAAACATGGTGAAACTATGATTAAAAAAAAAAAAACTTTTTTCCTCATGAAACCTTAATAAACCAAAATATTGCTGTTAATTTTTGACTGTGTAACTTTACGAACGACACCCCATATGAGTTTCATTTGTTGTGATCATGCTAGGAATATTTAGAGTTCTTACATTTTTGCTGTACATATTTTCACAAGATCATCATAAAACACATGTGTTTTATGAATATCTGCTAATGAAATGTTTGGATTTTGCTCGTGAGAAACTTTTTTTATGCTTAACACCAATTCATTTTTGAACTGTCTCCATTTTCTTGTGAGCAGCTTAACAGAGATCACGAGTTCCTAAATGAAAAGTGACAGGAAATTGACTAAAGCATTGGAAATCAATTGAAAGTTAATGTGCTTCCTAACTACAAGTGAACGCCTGTTCACTGTTTTTTTTTTTTTTGGTCAGCTTCTGTGCATTTTTCTTTTTGAGCCTTTCTTTTTATTCTTGTTTTTCTTTTACCTTCTCTATATCATCATTGCATGCATAAGCATGTCTATCCTTGCGTTTTAGAGACAAGCACTGACGTCTGTGTCAGTGTACAAAATGCAGAAAGAAAAATGTTGCGTACAAATTCTTACAGAAAATGAAAATAATGGACAACCAAAAGAGATGCAAACAAAAACAAAACCAAGCATAAAGCTTTGTAAAGTTAGAAGGAAAGTGATTTTACATTGTTTAGTGCATCATCATATTTTTTTCATATTTTCATCATGTAGATCTAGAATTGCGCCGCTGGAGGTGGCTACATCTTGGAGTAGCTCTGTTGCATTCATTCTGAGATTTTGTTTTTGGAAATTTTAATTCCTCTTTTTCTGGATGTAAAGCACGTTTCTTTGTTTGTTTGTTTGTTTGTTTGTTTGTTTGTTTGGATGATTGTTACCTCTGGTATCAGATGCTGTGCACCTGGAAGGATTTTTACTGACACTTCTTTAGTTTTGAACATTTGTTATGATGCATAACCATAACAACAAGGTGTATTTATAAATGTAATTATTTATTTATTTATTTATTTTTCTTTTTTTTGGGTACAACCAGGAGCAGCTGATCAACACCTCAAAAGCTCAAATAATATCTCAGCTACTATACCATACCATACCATTTTATTTATAGAGCACCTAAAACAGTGACAAGGCCAACCAAAGTGCTGTACAAACAAAAAAACAAACAAACAACAGGCAACACATAGGCAACATACAAAATGAAGTAAAATCAGAATATAGACATGATTGTCGCAAATAATAAATATAACTACCAAACACAGATCATCTAGTGTTGAAAGCAACAGAATAGCAGTGGGTCTTTAAACGGGATTTGAAAACCGAGAGGGAGGGGGCCTGTCTGACGAGCAGAGGTAACTCATTCCAAAGTCTTGGGCC
>JAVCKU010000042.1:8778873-8789669 GCA_032273985.1 Hypsolebias coamazonicus | reverse complement strand
AATTCATCAAATAGCTGTAGTACTCACACAATTCAGTTTGGGGAATGTTGTAAAACTGACCTGTATACCACTCTTTACTTTGTAGGACCCTGGTACTGCTATACCCAAAGGCACCCTGATGGCCATTTTCTGGACAACACTCAGCTACCTGGGGGTAGCAGTAACCGTTGGTATGTATTCTCTAAATACAGAGAAAAAAAAACTATGAAATATATCCACAAATTAAATATGTTCTTGGTGAAGGTGAAAAAAGTTAAATGCTTAAGTAATATAGAATTACCTGTCTCAAGCTGGTCTCAAATGCAAGTAAGCAAGAGTAAGACAAACTAAAGAGCATAGGGCTTGATTTTGATTAGCTCATTTAAAGTGGGATTATGTGGAAAAGTTATAAGCAGACAATACGGTATGTCTTTGCTTCTTAAATTATCCAAAATAGAAGAAATGTAACGTTGTAGAAATGTACCAAAATGTACCATATTTCTGATTACTGGTAGATTTAAGTGTTGATTAGCAGGGCCAAGATGACATGGATTTCTGCTGTGTCAAATCGATTTCAAACATTTCACAGCAGTCTATGCAAACCTTATTTTAGTACCACCACAATAGGCTGTGATTATTTGCAAACACAAAAAGCAGGCCCTATTTGTACCACTTCTAGCACAGCCGGGGGATCGTTGTACAAGAAAATCCAAATATTTTGGTAAAATAATAGAAATGTGAAAATAATGATTATGTAAAGTTTTAACAAAAAAATGTTAAAATGTGATTTTTTTTTTGTTTAAACCTTTGTTTAGTTTGAAGACAGTAGAAGTTTGCTTTGATCTTGGCCTCACTCAAATAAATCATTAGAAATTAATAGTTGTTTCCTCAAAACTCAGATTAGAAGTTACTGTAACAAGTGACATAACGCTGTATTAAAAAACAAAACACTTAAAAATAGCCTAACAATCATTTTGTGATAAATACAGATGAGATAAACAAGCTGCTATTATATCTGTACTTTTTCTGTTCCTTGAGGGTTTTTTTTTTTTTTGGTCTCTGAATTCCTTGTGACATATACTGTATTCTGTTTTCCATCCCTGTGTTTTCGTGCTAATCGTCACTCTCCCTTCAATCGGCCTCTCCAGCCACTTATAACTCACACCCGTTTGTAATTAATCATCCCAGGTACTTTAATTTCCCACTCTCCCTCAGTTCTACTTAAACCACTCCTGATCACCATTCCATTTCGGCTCATTGTTCTGTACTGTCGTCAGATGTCTCGTTCCTGCATTGCGCCTCCTTGTATTTACCCTCCAGAAGTTTTTGGAAGTTTGTTGCTGCCTCATCAGCCTTTTTGTTTTTATATTTAATTAATAGGTTTAAATTCAATCAAGTTCCTCATGTCTGCCTGCATCCAGGGTCCCAATCCTACACCGACTGTGATAGTTGTTTGTTTCTTCTGCTTAACCACGAGTCTTCATTTCCTTCCAGGATCATGTGTAGTACGGGATGCTTCTGGGAATATAAGTGACATCCTGACTGGAAACAACACTGATGGTTGTGTGGGACTGGCATGTCGTATGGGATGGAACTTTACAAACTGCATCCAGTCCCAATCCTGTGAATATGGGCTAGCAAACAGTGCGAAAGTAAGAATCCATTGTCTTTCAACTGTCATTTTGCAAGAACATCACTTTGAGTTTTCATAAACACTATTATTGTTTGATCATAAAACTGTTGTAACTATTACGTTTCATCTATACTTTAACTACAGTAGAATTTGATAAAGTCTGCATAATAAATGTTCCAACCAGGTACTGGGTCAGGTTTCTGGTTTCTACTACCTCATCACAGCTGGAGTTTTTGCAGCCAGCTTGTCCACTACTCTTGGATTCCTAGTCACTACACCAAAAGGTTTTCAGGTAACAAACCATTGTAACAGCCTGTTTCGTCTTAAGTAGAGCTTTAAAATAAATGTGGTTTTCGTGCTACAACAAAAGTTTCAAAATGTAGCTGTCATGACTATACTGCATATTTATTGTTGTTTTTTGTCATAGTTACATTTGCAAATTGAGTACTGCTTACCTGCCGTCTTGTGATGTCTGTAGGTTTTCAATGATATTACATATTTTTGACTTTCGAGGGTACTGCTATTAAAATAAATAATGTTTGTTTTTCTTATATTCTGTCAAATAGCTAAACAATAACAAGTTTTCTTATTCTTCTTTTGGCTAGTCCATTTTCAAGGGTCGCCACAGGAAGTCATTCTCCTCTATCCCTCTCTGTCCTCTGTATCCTTTTTCCTTCAGCTACCTCCATGTTCTTTCTTACTGCAGCTCCTCTTCGGACATCCTTTAGATCCTTTTCCTGGCAGCTGCATTTCTAACATCCTTTTAACCAATATACCCACTGTTCCTCCTCTGCACATGTCAAACCATCTCAGTCTGGCCTCTCTAACTTTATCTTCCAGTTCATCAGCTGCTGTACCTCTGACGATCTCATTCCTAATCTTATCCATCCTTTTCATTTCCAAGAATAATCTGAAAATCTTAGCTCTGTCACTTCCAGTTCTCTCTCCTGTCTTTTTACCAATGCCTCTGTCTCCAAATCATACAACTTAGCTGGTCTCACTACTCTCTTGCAAATTTTTTCCTTTGAACTTTGCTGCCGCCTTTTTACGTCACAAATCAATCCAGAAACTTTTTGTCATCCGCTCCATCCTGTTTGGACTCAATTCTTCATCTCTTTACCAAGTTTTTCTGCACAGTGAACTACTCTAAAGGCTCCAGTATACTTGTGCGTCCTGTCAGCCGTGCAAAAACTGTGCGCACTGTCTGCAGAGGGTTGCAACTTCATGCTCGAGCGTCCACCCTGAGTGGCTGCAGAGCAGCTCTGCAGACAAGGGGCGTTTACCTTCGGGACAAATTGAGGTCACCGATTGGTCATTTGCTGACACGCCTACTGGATTGATTGACAGGTCGAGAGAAAAAAAAGAGAGCTGGCAGCCTCAACCGCAGCAGTGTTCTGTGTTTATATGTTGCTAATAAAAAGTTCTAAAAAAATAAATACGTAAACAAACAGGGAACGCTGGCCTTGCAGTCCACACATCAGAGCGGCCCACCAGGAAATCTCCAGACACTCCCGCAGCCACGCTGGACCTGATTTAATACATTGGTGTTGCATGCAAAACAATCTGTCTCTGGGCAGTTTATTGTGTAACACCGAGTATGTGTACACGGTCATAAAAATTGAGCTTTATGTGGACGGGCGTCTGCTTCGACTCTAATCCAGTATGCGCGGACCCCTGCGGACTGACGTACATGGGAGTATACTGGAGGCTTAAGTCCTGCATCTTTGTCACCACTGTCCTCTGTAACCTCACCTGCCTCTGTCTCATTCACACACATGTACTCGTCTTTTACTCCTCTTCTTTTGTGTACATACTTCCACATTTCCATGCTTTCTGAACTTCATCCATTATCTCTTACCTGCTTCCTCCTTTTCGGGTCATGGGGGTTACTGGTGCCCATGCCCAGCCATCATTCTGTGAGAGGCAGGGGACACCCTGGACAAGTCTTCAATACAATACAGGGCCAAACAACCATTCACTCTCTCACTCACACCTAGGGAAAAGTTAGAGTTACCAGTCAGACTAACATGCATGTTTTTGGTACGTGGGAGGAAACCTAAATATTTCTATCTTTAACAAGTTTAACCTGTGGCACATCCTTTCCAGTCTATTTTCCCTATCTCGCCAATCTATACAAATCATTTTCTTCCTCCTTAGAACAATATCTGGAAATGTTTTTTTTTTGTCCCCAATGTTTGTTGTTGCGAATCACTGAAGAAAAAAACAAACATGTTTACATGAATATTGCTTTGCTCATTGAATCAGCTGTAGTTTCCATGCCTGGAAGGGTTGCTGGATTGCAAATGATGAACAGTCATATTGTCACTTTGAAATTTTATTTTGGCCAAATTATCCAATGTGCTGTACACATTCTCGGAGGGGTGAGGTTGTAAGATTAGTTGTGTGATTTGATTGGCAAACATGTTCACAGAAAGGAGGGTACCTTGACTTTCATCAGAATAGTAATTATCAAATCTGGGACTACTTTCAAGAAGAAATGCATACAATCTTGAGCATATACATTGTTACAACAAAAATGGGGAATACAAGATAGTTCGACTGGACAAGAAATAATTTTATGTTGCTATAACATGTTGATAAGGGAAGGAGAACAAACTTTACTTTCTGCTATTGTGGCTGTTGTTCATCTACCGGTACTTATGCATGCCCAGAAAAAGTACTGACTGCTGCCGCACATGCAGTTTCACACTGCTGCAGTGGGTTTCCCAAACACCTACACTAGGAGACCTTATTCAAGATGTTTCTGTTGCAAAAATAAACAAGGCTTGTTGTCATGTGCACATGGATGAATCACATTGGAAAAGCTACAGTTTCACTAAAGTTAGCATCATGTAAACAGGGCCTTAGTGTCCAGCGTATGTACAACCTGTTTTGACTTTGCTAATTCCCTTTTTGCTTTACGTTGCACCTCTGTAAATTCCCGTTTAACCTCTTCATTCTCTTCACTGTCCCATTTCTTTCCGACTAACCTTTTTCTCAGGATAACTTCCTTTGCTTCACTATTCCAGCCCAGGTGCCCTTATCTTTATTTGTTCAGATGACATTTCATGTATTTTCCTACCTATCTGTCTAATCACTACTGCTGTTGTAGCCTAGTCCTCTGGAATGTTTTTCTTACCACCAAGAGCCTATAAATGTTTTTTTTAACTCTTCACAACATCCTTCCTTAGTTTTCATCTTTAATCCTTTGAATTCACTTGTTTGTCACAGTCATCCTACACACTACTATCCAATACTGTCTGGCCATGCTCTCCCCTGCCACAACTTTGCAGTCCCCAATCTTCCCCAAGTTACCTCTTCTACACAGAATGTAGTCTACCTGTCTCCACTTTTACAATTCACCCTATGTTTCTTATTTGAAAGTAAGGGGCTATAGCCATTTCTATCCAGCACCCTCTGGCCTTTCTGGTTCCTTTTCTTTACACCAAACCTTCCCATCCATTCAGACCATCTCTGACCACCGCTCAGTTCTTCCTGAGAATACCATCCTTTCATATATTCTCTCTCTCTTCTACCTCACAATTAACTTGTGGAGCATAACCTTTGAAAACATACATCACGCCTTTTACTTATACCTTCAGACACATTACCCTATCAGACACCTTTTTTAATTACCTCTAATAGATACTTTCCAAACTCCTCCTTCAAGACACCCACCCCACTCCATTTCTATTCCTATTCACACCATGATAAGACAGCTTGAACCCTGCTCCAAAATCTAACGTTCCTGCCCTTCCACTTGGTCTTGTGCACACATGATGTATCTACCTTATTTCTGTGCATAATGTCAGCCAGTTCTCTACCTTTGCCTGCCATTGTCCCAACATTTATAGTTGCCTTCCTCAGTCCTGCACTTTTCACACTCCTCTTCTCCCTAGGTCTCCTGACATTTGTCCCTCCTTGTGGCCTTTCACAATATCACAATATCTCCTGGCAACCTGTTTGTCAATGAAATTGATGGTGATTTTTGTTAACCCGGACCTTGACCGATCCGGTAGTTTTGTTTTGGCAAAGGTGGTTTACACTAGATGTCCTGACTCAATGGTCACCATTTATCTGGGTGTTGACTGGAACAAGAGACACTGGCTTGTGATCCCTAATGGCTGGTTTAGATAAGTTAATTTCTTTAATGTGTAAAATTGTATCTAATTTGTGATTATCTTTTGTCTGTTTTTCAGTGTCTGTGTAAGGACAAAATATACCCATACATTATATTCTTCGCAAAAGATTATGGGAAAAATAATGAGCCCATCCGAGCATATATCCTCTTCTATCTCATTGCTGTGGCCTTCATTCTCATTGGTACATCCAACTTCATCTTTGCTAAAACATTTTGTTTTTCCAGTTTTTACAAATTTAAAGCACTTTCATGAATTTACTTTAAGTTCTGGATTTATGTACACATTGTGTATTCATGTCTGTTTCTTTCTTTGCTATTATGTTTCTTATCACAGCGGAGCTGAACACCATTGCAGCACTAATCTCTAACATCTTCCTGTGCTCCTATTGCCTTATAAACTTCAGTTGCTTTCATGCTTCTATTACAAACTCCCCCGGTAAGTTACTTACTCTATTACTTACTCTTTTTAAAATTATTATTACTAACTGTTCAGCTAAAATCTTCAGTATCTATTAAACAGAACATATCAAAAACAGTTCAGTCCAGGCAAGCGGGAAGACCACATTTTAAACAGGCTGTGGTCAAATTTAGCAGCATTAATGTACTACTCAAATGCTATCATCTGATACTTCAAGGATTCAGGGTTCTTTATTGTCATTCTCGTCACATGTGGTACATGAGGTGGAACAAAATTGTGTACATAGGGTCCCAGTTACATCCAACAATAGTATAAAATGTAAAATAAAAACAGTAATAAGATCTAAGATATGAACTAAGAAAAACGATAACTAAAAATATGCTAAACACTAGTAGTACTAAAACAATACACTGAACAGCAGCACAAACATGAGTCTGTGTGAGCAGATGAGTACGAATGAACACATTTACTTACATTTACACTTGCTGTACACTTACACTTCGAACATAATTCATTTTGTATGACTATTATATTATGTCAGACCTCCCTAAAATGTGTAGGTGTTTATATATTTTGGTTTGGTTAGCATCTCTGCTTACAAAACAACACAAGGCTTTTTTTTTTTTTTTGCTGCTGCTTGTGTAAAGTCACTTTAGCATTATGCTTCACTCACCACAAAGAACTGCCCCTACCTTTTGGGATTATGGTTAAGTATGTACTTAAGACAGAGTTGTTTATGTTTCTCAAATTCATTGACATCGGTCTTTCAATTTTTCTTTTAGGATGGAGGCCGTCGTTTCACTACTACAGCAAATGGACAGCTCTTTTTGGGGCAGTGATCTCTGTGGTTCTGATGTTTCTGTTCAGTTGGTGGGCTGCTCTCATCACCTTTTGTATCATCTTCTTCCTTTTTGGATATGTTAACTACAACAAGCCCAGTGAGTCCGCAACAGTCACAATTGAAACGTTCAAAACTTTTAGTGAATAGTGTCTGTTACTCCCGCCTTGTGAATTCATTCAGTGCCAATTATTGGTTAAGTGGGTTCAAAACATCTCTCAATTTTTTTTAGTTCAGTCATTTTGTTTTTAAAGTACAACAAAAGATAAATTAATTTCCAATCCAACCATATTCATCCATCCTTTATTATTATTATTATTTTTGCTATATTTACCTGTATAGCTGTACATTCCATCCATCTATCCATTATCTTCCACTTGTTCTGAAGTTGGATTGCGGGAGCAGCAGCTCAAGCATGGAGGCCCAGGCCCATCCCTTTCCACAGCCACCTCTTCCAGCTCTACTGGGAGGATTCCAAGGTGTTCCCAGACCAACCAAGAGACATAGTCTCTCCAGCGTGTCCTGCAACGTCCCTGGGGTCTCCTCCCAGTCGGACATGCCCGAAGCACCTCCCTAGGGAGGCGCCCAGGAAGCATCCTTACCAGATGCCCGAACCACCTCAACTAGCTACTCTCAAAGTGGAGGAGCAGAGGTTCTGCATCTAGTTTCTCCCAGATAATTAAAGGTCTCACCCTGTCTTTAAGAGAGAGTCCAGCTACCCTATGGAGGAAACTCATTTCAACCTCCTGTTTCTGCAATCTCATTCTTTCGGTCACTACCCAGAGTTTGTGGTCCAATGTGAGGGTAGGAATGTAGACTGACTGGTAAACAGAGAGCTTATCCTTTCAGCTTAGCTCCCGCTTCACCACAACTTACCTGTACAGAGTCTGCAATACTGCAGAAATATCACCAATCCATCTATCAATCTCACGCTCCATTCGTCCCAAACTCATGAACAAATCCCCAAGATATTTGAACTCCTCCACTTGAGGCAGTGCCTCACTCTCGACCCGAAGAGAGCAATCCACCCTTTTCTGACTGAGAACCATGGTCTTAGATTTAGAGGTGCTGACTCTCATCTCAGCTCCTTCACACTCGGCTGCAAACTGCTTCAATGAGAGCTGAAGATCACAGCACAATGACACCAACAGGACCACATCATCCGAATTAGAATAAGCTTTATTATCATTGCACTGAGGTACAGCATGAACATGTACAAAGTACATGCAGTAGTCCGAAAGATAGGGTGGAGTGCACGAAGCTGCAGCTACAATAAGCGTGGCCTTTCTTATCCTTTTCAGAATAATAATAATAATCTTAGGTAGGAAAAAGGGGAGAACCATGAGTGTAGATAGTGGTATTACAAAAAAATGATAGATGAAGCTTATTGTCCTTGGTTACACATGACCCAGGAGAAATTTGATAGTCGGCCCGTCTCCGAGGCCGGTGGAGAGTCAGATTCAGATAAGCTTGTGTCGATTTTCAACAGGCAGACAGATTTTTTCTTTCTTCAGCCTTGAGTCCATCTGGGCGTTTTGTTTTCAAAATGGCCTAATTGTGGGAATCCGTTACACTGATCCATGTTTTGAGTCTCCCACAAGGTTGAACCCACCACGCTGACAAGTCCCAGAAGCCGCAGGTGCCCTGCCATTCTCATAAATCGCCTCCACCTTACGTTTTAGTCATAAATCAGCTGATTTTGTGAGCTCATGTCACGGATCAAACTTTCACACTGACTCGGAAGCTTTGTCATGGCCGAAACTGCTGCCAATGTCTTCTTCAATAGTCAATAAAACAGAAGTTCAACAAAAGAACACAGCTAGAGATCAGATCAGAGAGGCCTCCCAATCACACCCCTCCACATCACACTGTCATTACTCACGTGGGCATTAAAGTCCCCCAGCAGAATAAAGCAGTCCCCAGCTGGCGCACCTTCCAGCACCCTCACCAAAGACTCCAAGAAGGCCACATACTCTGAAATGACATTTGGCGCGTAGGCCCAAACAACTGTCAGAGACCATCCCCCACCCAAAGGCACAGGGAAGCTGCCCTCTCATCTACTGAGGAAAACTCCAACACACAGGCAGCAAGTTGGGGGGAGTTATGAGTAGACCCATACCAGCTTGGCACCTCTCACCATGGGCAACTCCAGAGTGGAATAAGGTCCAGCCCTTCTCAAGGAGATTGGTTCCAGAGCCCATGCTGTGCACTGAAGTGTAGCGATGGTCAAGAAATAAAAATAGACTGAACCAATTGCTTGATCAAAACACACGTTCATTCATGCTGGAATTCCCACATGAATTGAACACACAAAACATTTTTTGTTAAAATCACCAGTGAATGTAACGTTTATTGACAATGTGAGTATTAAATACAATGTGGAATGTGAATGAATAACCAGGAACGTTGCAAAGAAAATGAATGGTGTAAAATACCTTTATAGCTTCGAGGATAGATTTTATTTAAATTTGGAACCAAGCTTAAAAAGTTGGTAAAAATTATCTTGAGATTTATTAACTCTTTGCCGGAGGGAAGGAAATTTTATCTCTTACCAGAGAATCGAAGCTTCAGTTACCCAGGTGGATGCCAGAGGAAAGTAGATTTTGGTGGTGAACTTCCTGTTGGGAATGGATGTCTTCCTCAGGACAGACATCTGCCGCCAAAGAAAATTCTTTTATGATTTGTCTCCGAGGATGTTCTGAGTTTCAGTGGGGGTGGGCTTTCTCTTATCTGACCCACAACTTAATGTATGACCCACAATATGAAAAAGATCCACTCTTTCTCTGATTGTTAGCTTTTAACTCATTTTAGAAAGGGGGTGTTTCTTCAAAATCTTATCCAGTCAGGGAAGCTTGATCCACAGGGTCACATTCCAAGCTCACAGTGTGGGATATCACATACGTCATAAATCTAACATAAATATCATTCCAACAATATAACGAAGTTAAGCAATGGTAATGCTCTTGATTATCAGATTCAGATTTACTAAAAAAAATGGGAGGAGAAAGGAGGAAATTGAACAGAACTAGATGGCTGTGGATGAGCTTAGAGCTAGGCAAAAGATTGGTCACCGTAGAAATCACACTAGAC
Organism: Hypsolebias coamazonicus; assembly: GCA_032273985.1. Classification (NCBI taxonomy): domain Eukaryota; kingdom Metazoa; phylum Chordata; class Actinopteri; order Cyprinodontiformes; family Rivulidae; genus Hypsolebias; species Hypsolebias coamazonicus. Next base: position 8,779,570 of record JAVCKU010000042.1, on the reverse strand, counting down.
AATTTTCCACAAAAAATTCTGACACTTCTTGATTTGTGTTATAGGTTGTATTTGTTCATTAATAATGCTAAAGTCAGTCACACCAAAACCACACAGACCACTGATTTGTCTGACTGGATAGCTCAGCAAAAGCGTGTCAGGCTACCATGCGAGATCCGCAGGTTTGAGTCCAAGCGTTGTACTCAACTGTACATGGAAAAATGTATGAAAAATATATAAGCAAATGCTTTGGATTAGAAAAACTGTCAGTAAGGGTTTATTCCTATTTATTTAAGTTCCTTATAGGATTGATAACGTGTTTTAAAATTTGAATTTGAATTCAGTCTCATGACTGAAAGCTACAGATTGCTGATCCAAGCTCATGACCCCTCTTTTTTAAACAACTGTTTTAAAAATGATTCTAAAGAAGTTGTCTGTGATATCAGCAAATCACACCATGTGAACCTGACCTAAGAATAGAATATTGGGAAGACAAAGTGAATCTTTATGTGGAAAAATGGTTATAAGATGCAGCAGACTTTATTTGCATAAAAAGTAGGGGCATTTTGACTACAGAAGAAAGTTTTAAAGAAGACTGCAACAATGTTTGTGTTTTTAATTTACCACATTCTTCCATCCTAAACATTTGTCTCATGTGACAGAAATAAACTGGGGTTCATCAGTGCAAGCAGGAACATACAACATGGCTCTGTCCTAT
>JAVCKU010000042.1:8746667-8757816 GCA_032273985.1 Hypsolebias coamazonicus | reverse complement strand
ACTGCCAAGTGCATTAAAGGTGACATGTCTTTAAACACCCCCCCCACCACCCCCACAGCGGCATTTCCACACCCTTGGTGAGTAATATGCTTTAAATGTGTGGAATTAAAGTAAGGAAATCTAGGTGAAATGTTGCTTTTTTTGTACACTAGTGTACAATTTTTTGCACGCTGATGGTGTGTATGTGTACACCACCTGTGTGTCGCTCACATTACAGATACTTCTGACGCGAATGGAGCTTGGTCGAGGAAGTTCACACTCATAGATGCTTCTGTATTATAGAAGTGATATATTCCTACCAGCTATATTATTCAAGGATTCAAGGTTCTTTGTCATTCACATCACCTGTGGTACATGAGGTGGAATAAAATTATGTACACAGGATCCCAGTTACATCCAAGTACATGTAGTCCTCGGGTTATGATGGTCTCGTCTTACGACGTTTCGTAGTTACGTCGGCATCTCCCATTTAAAAAAATAAATAAAAATTTTGAAATTTTATTTTGAAAAGCCGAGTTAGAATGAGTCAGAATGAGTCAGAATGAGTGAAAAGAGGCAGTCCTTTAGCACTTTAGCTAGCGTGCCTGTATTGTGCACCGCTATGACCAGTTTGGTAGGTGGTGTGCTCAGTCCTGTTGACAGGGTGCAGCGCCCTGCTTGTATTATGGTAAGGGAGTGTTTATTACAGTGGGGAAGTTTAATGAGAGTGAGAAGGTTTTATAAAGCCTTAAATATATAAATAATATAACACCTCTACTTAACAGATTTTCACCTGCCGTAGGGGGTCTCTGGAACATAACCCCTGCAATAACTGAGAGATCACTGTAATTATGGAATAAATGATGACACTCTTAAACGGGCCAGTGAAATCTATGATTTTTTTTTTTCGTCAAGAGTCTGTTCCTCGACATCATCTGTCTAAGTCCAGCAGGCTTGGCAGCACCTGACCAATCAGTGACCTCAATCTGTCCCGAAATGAAACGTCCCTTACCTGCAGGAGCTCCACCCCCTTTATCTCTGACAACATAGTCCGGGTTTTTCTTTATGAAGGCAAGGCTTTGCAGTCAGAGAGATTTCATGAAAAATCATCAGATAAATGATCAAACGTCAGGGGGGGAATGTAATTCAGACACGTGTTAGAGGGTGCTTAGAGGGTGGAATACAGTTTATTACACCAAAGTTCATGCACTTTAATACAGGTATAAATCCAACAATGTTCAGTCAGGTCATCTGGATGTTTTTTTTTTTCTTTTCTTTTTTTTTTTGGAGATGTTTCAGATGCGCCTCAGATTGAAGAAGTGCTTCGGATGAAGGACGACACATCTCAGCAACAAAAGAAACCGTCCAGATGACCTGACTGAACTTTGTTATACAGTTTATTCCATTTCCAAAACCTAAACAGGGTCTGAAAAAATGTAAAAGACTGATAAAGCCTTGCAGTCGACCTCATGAGCAGCTGAATACAACAGTGATAAACTAAACTACCACATGTTCCTCTGTATGAAGGTAACTGCAAGTAAATCCTCCATTGTATATCATAATTACATTGTATGAATAATGGTTAAATTAAAGGTTAATTCTTAGAGCTAGTTTTACTTTGTTTTGTGTGTTTTGTATGTAGATATAATTGCAACTTTTGGTTGCACAAGTTTAATCTTTATGATCAATTAACACTAAACTGATTTTGTACAAATCATTTATTAGCTTGTGTAATATAAAAAGGAGCGTTGCATCTGTAGCATCTTAGCTAGCATGTCTGTCTTGCGCGTTGCTTAGCGCTACTTCTTCTTGTGCCACGATCTCTAAAATAGTTACTGAATCAAGTGTTTACTTATGTAGGTAAATGCTGATGTTTAAAAACCGAGTTAAATGCGGTTTAGTCATTGTTACCATCAGGCTGCTGACGGGACCTGCTAATGCTGCTAACAAGATCCACTGACTGCCTTCGACCGAACTCTGCAGACTCGCTTGGTTCCATGGGGATACCTTGGATGTTCTCTGTCTGCTGGACCCTGTACTGGAGGGCAGTTTGGGAGGCAGCTGCTGCAGTCCTTATTATCATCATGCTGCTGAAGGGACCTGCTAGACCTGCTAACGCTGCTTACAAGACTACGCCGCTAACCGAACCAAGCCGCTAACAGTACCATGGTGCCAACAGGACTAAATTGCTAAGAGAAACCTCACTGCTAACAGTATCATGCTGCTAACTGGACCACGCTGCCAAGATAACATCGCTCTCTAACCACTCTGTCAGTAGGACCATGCTGCTGTTGATTTATTTCTTTTTCACTTTTGACACCTTGTTTCTATATTTTTGTTGCATGCTTTGAATAAATCCTAGTTTGTTAGTTTAGTTTATAGTAGTGCTTGCATTAAGGGTGTAAATTATAGCCAAACTGAACCTATGAGAATTGTGCTGCTGTTTTTCAGTGTATTGTTTGCACTATTAGTGACTGCCATATATCTTAGAACTTCTAGCGTATCGCTGGGCAGTCGTTTAGCATATAGCTTAGTTGGTATCTTAGATCCTTATTTACTGTTTCTTTTTACACTTTGTATTTTTGCTATAGTTGGATGTAACTGGGACCCTATGTATACAATTTCGTTCCACCTCATATACCACATGCAATGCAAATAACAATAAAAACGTGAATCTTTAAATTACACCAGAATGCAGGAAATGGCATCTACTTTATTCAAAATTTTAAGGAGGAGAACCACCTGACCCTCCCTCCAGTTGTCCCCCCCCCCCCCACACACACACACACATTGTTCAAGACAAGAGCCATTGTCAGCACTGGGACTAAGCACCCCTTAAATGTCAGATCCTAGAATCATCCAGTGGGTTCTGGTGAAGTTATGTGATCCAGTGAGGCAGTTTGGGGATTTACTAATGCAAGAAATTAGATGGCGCAGAAAGACAATATAAGTAAAAAAAAAAAAAGAGTATCTAAATAAGTTATGCAATGAAATATCTTAGTGTGGGCAGCGTTTGGAATTGATTTTTTTTTTTTTTGTAAAAAATCTTTTCTTTGACCTTCATAATTGATGTGATTTTAATGGTTCTTTTTATCTTTAGTTTTAATGAACAGCATGTTAAACTCTGTGATCATTAAATACATATTTCTCGGAGGTTATCAAAGTGCTTCAGACACTTTTTTTTTATTTTTTGCATACAATAATGAGGGTAAATGATTGGATTATTCAAAACCTTCTAAAAGTTTTAAATGTGTTCCTGGAGTCTGATCAGGTGCATACATTTAAGAAAAATAATGCCAATATTTATAGAGTGTAGCAGAAAAAAGTGGAACATTTTTCCTTACACTTAGTTTCAGCTTTGTTTAAAACTTATTCAGAGATGTTTTCCGAACTTGTTAACAATGACTACATATGTTATAAAAGTGACCACAAAGGTATCCATAATATTTAGAAGGCATCTTATATAATCTTTTATACCTTTCTATTTTTTTTCTTCCAACTAATTTTGTGGCTCGTCACATAAGATTTTGTGTTTGTATTTTCTTTTTAACCTATGGACATAATAGGTAGTTAAACATTTTGATTTGAGAGTGAGAAAATAAGTTCTGTATTTGTTCAGGGATATAACGATCTTAAAGGATAGCAAAGCATGGCAGAACAGCCAGGCAATAATATTATCTCACACTGAGATGCATAATAAAGAGGGAGCCTGCATGCATATTAATACCAGCACTCTGCATAATGTCTACATCTTATGACAGGTTCAGAAATACACTGGCACCTCGCTGGTATTGCTTAACCTTCTTGCTTTTTTATTTGCATCCACATTCTCTCATACTGGCAGGGATCTCCCCCTAAGCCTGGTCTCACCCATGTCAACTCCTTTGGCCTTGGCTGCCAACCTCTTTCCCACACTCCACCAGTTTCCACTCATTAGAGACACATAGTGGAGGTATGTGATGCCAAATGAGTTTCTTGTTACCCCCCCACTCAGCTTTTGGAAGAACTACAGCGACATCTGCATGTGCCATGATTATAGAGCGCCAAGCTTCTACCCAACCAATTCACTGGGCTGCTCCTGCCAGCCTGCCACTCATCTCCACAACCCCTCCCCCTCGCCCCTGCAGCACGCGTTTCTCAATTTACCAAACATGGCTAATTGTGTGAGGCATAAACCTCACTTCATTTAAATATTCTGTCTTGGGGTTGAGTGGTGGTGGTGGTGGGAGGCAGGGGAGGGGGTTGCCTTGAGCAGGAAAAAAAAAAAAAAGCGTGTCTGTAAATAGAAGGATCCACAGAAGCAACTGCTGGTCTCTGTGGTATACAGTTACTGCGTTGTTTGCTCTTTATAGAGCAGTTCTTTGAGAATTTTATTTTTTTACAGATTTGATATTATTCAATTTAAAACTAATCTTTAAATTTGGTTTCATGCTAAAAAAAAATACAGAATCTACAACTTCAAATGTTTTTCTGTTGAAACTCTTAAAAAATTGTACTGTTTTTAAAATTATTGTATTTTTTTTTATCTTGTATTTAGTAAAGCTAAAACATACAATTGTCTATGTTTTAATTAAACACATTTTTGTTTATTGTTTATTTGGTTTGTAAACTGCCTGATCTGACAGCTGCTCCTCCTTTCTGTTTGTATTGAAATAATTTAAAGTTCTTAGAATACAGAAGTTGAGAATCAAGTGAGGGTTTGGCCATGTAATACATTTGTGGAATGTTAATTTGAAAAGTAACTTGACATTGTTTTTGTTGTTTATTGAGGAGCATGGTGAAGGCATACAACTGTTTAGCCCTAATTGCTCTTTTGCAATACGCGTGTATTTTTAGTAATTATTTCTCAGGTCAGTTAGTCCATTATAAACTTGCAAACTTTGTTTAAGTGTTGCATGTACTTTCACAGAATTACCTGTCTTTCTCCTATTAGTAATTTTACTGGTCACGAGAGGTCAAAAATGGAAATGATCTTTTTTTTTTTCTTACGTTTACAACTCAACAAATGTACATTAGTTGTAGATGAATAGACGTTCACTGTATCTGTAATGGTCTCAAGTAGATTTAAAGATGCTTAATTAATCCAAGTTTGAACAGCAAATTGCTCTGACTTTTAAAATTATTATGGAAATAAACAAAATGGCATGTTGCATTAATCAAAAGCACATCGTTGGACATTATCGCTTGAGTCGCTTTGTTTCCTTTACAAAAAATAAAAAATAAATAAAATCTGCCTTTCTGTTTCCACTTCCTCACTCTCCGGTGCCATTTGCCCATCTGCTTTAGTGGTTAATGATATGCAAATGAAATATGCACAGAACCACTCTGCTGTAGGATGATTAAGCACAGGAGACATTAGTCGGTGCCCGCTACTGTGTCTCTCTCTTCTGCAATCCGCTTCGACCGGGCACCAACGCCACTCTTTAAAAGATTAATGCCACTAATGCGCTAATCATTAAGAAACATAAATAGCATCCAAAAAATTAGATCCCAGGAAGGTTTCGTCTCACGCCAGTTTTGTAAGATCCAGAGTAAGGAAAAGCTGAATGTCTTCATACATGATAGTTGGTGCTCTGGAGAGCACAGCAACGAAGCCAGGTTTTCCAGGAGTATTTGAACGTCACTTGTGGTGCAGGAGCTTTTCCCTCCTTGTTTGTGAGTACGGTGGCATTATTTGATAGCTGGCATATAACGAAGGAAGAAAAATATCCCCGTTCTTGCTTCCTCTCTCTCTCTCCCTCTCTCTCAAATACATACACACTCCACCCCCCATTCAATCGTGCTGTCTCGTGTAAGCCCTTTTTTGTAATCCATTTGTGCAATGAAGACGCTCCACAATTAACATCCCCCATGGAATCAAATAAAAGAGTGATTATCCAACGTTGATTAGTTCCGAGCGATTAAAATATCCACGTGTTTCCGTCTGATGAATATGGAAGAAATACGTCCGCAATTACTAATTACGCTGTTAATCGTGTTTGTCGCGATCTTGATTACTGCATTTTAAATGCCCGGAAAGATGCCATCCTTTAAGCGACATTTCTTCTGCAATGCAACTACCAGTTTCAGGCATCTTGGTAGCTCCAATCTTTTGTAGCAAGCACAAAGATGTCATAATCCCTCCCTTTGAATGACTCCCTCAATTATTTATATTGTACAGCCATGCTTCTTGTCCAAAGAAATCCAGTGGAAAAAAATCAGAATGATCAAGGCCAGTTGATGAATATCCATACGTTTCTAATTACTGCTTAATTCCGTGCGCATATTAAAAGTGAAAGCGAAATGAATTAAATCCTCCATTGTGTCTTTGCAGCGATGCCCATCTGTGCCCAGTGCCATCAGACTTAGCTGGAACCACAAAAAAAAAAGTCCTTGCAAGACAGTTCCCTGAGCTGTAATTCAAACCAGTTGGTCGGTGTTGCATCTGTTTATGAGAGTTTAGTGCAGGAAAGAAAATCCTCTAAGGGTGGAGTTTGTTCAGTTCTTTTGGATGGTTGGCACGACGGGGGCAAAAAAAAGGAAAGTCATGGCGATGTGGGTGTGGAAGATGCAGTGAGTTCCCACGGCCTCACTACCCCCAGTGTGGTTGCAAGCAGGCCAGCACCTCCCCTCTGTGTCTGTTGAACTCCGGTTCCAGCACCTTCTGTGCCAACTCTCTCACATGCTTGTACCACTGCAAAAACACTGCTTAGCCTATAGAAATTAAAGCCCTCAGTGATCACTTTGAATATGTAGATAAATAACATGGACGCCTGCATTCCATTCTACTACCGATTAATCTGTCAACTTCTTTATTTCATGTAAATACAATCAAAATTCTCCTCTCTAAAAAGTTGATCTTGTCAGCAAAAAAAAAGCACGAATTATTTTAGACAGAATAAGTTTAAAATAAAAGGTAATAATACCGTAAATACATACAATTATATGTATAATTCCAATTAAACAGCTTATTAGCATGCATCCTCATGCTTGCAGTGATTTTGAATCTGTGGCATTGTAAACAGCTGCTCCTTGGCTTCAGGCACTGTCCCCCAGGTCCTTTTTCCCCCTCCCCCTTTTTTGTAGGCGTACAGACAGGCAATTGGCAGATGGGTGGCGTTTGTTGCCGTGGTAGACTTTAATGTTGCTGCCAACCAGTGCAATAACCACTGAGGGCATTATAGAGTAAAGGGAGGAGAGTTGACACAAAAAAGGTTCTGACTTCGCATCTTCCACTAATAATTTAACCGTCTGTTGCTTTGACTTGCGTCTTTTTGTTGTTGATTTTGTGCTTCGGTCTCCGTTATAGCTTCTTGAGTTATTTTCAAATCGTTTCTTTGATTAAATGACTCACCCTAATTAACGAAGCTAATTTAGCTCTAATTAGTCCTATCTATTCTCCAAGGTCTCCCGGTTGATCTGTTGTCCTTTGTTTTGGGCAGCTGATACATGAAGAGTGTCCGATCGTGCCAGTTCGGTTTAACAATGGTATATCTCCCGCGTCCTTGCCAGTTTTCATGCCAGATGCCACCGTATTCTTGCTGATAAAACACTTGAGACCCAAAAGTGCCAAATTGTTGCTCCTTGGCCATCCTTCAACACGGCGTTATTTTGTCCAAGTCTTAAAATACCAAGTGTGAGCGTGGGCATCGCGTTCCATGTGGTATATCCTTATCGGTAAGCGAATGAGTTGGCATAGTGTCTCCTGTCCAGATGGCTGGCTGCCTGGCACAGAAAGCTGTAGCTCAGATGATTAGTGAGAGAGTGAGAAGGAGCGAATGGGAGGAGTTTTTGTGCCACCGTCACACCCCCTGTTATCAAAAGAACAACAAAACAGCCTCAAGTTTTCGTATTACTCCATCATTTTCTTCTCTGCCTCCACTTCTGACTCGTTTGCGCTTGGCTTCCATTATTGAAAACGCACTTCCTGTCCCACATCTCCTGTAATTAACACCGTGGCTGTACTCCAGAGTGTTCCCATTTCCATGACTGTAGTGCCACGGAGTAACAGCTGATCCATCTGAGTGCCATCTCTGGTTAGTCACATCTTCAGTCGTCTTCACCATCAAATGTCCCTTAAACACCACTGGAAAAAAAAAAAAAAGTTAGTGTCTGAAAATCCATATTTTTTGTTATAGCACAGCCCATTTTGTAAGGAAAAAAGAGCCCCATGATAATAATAATTAAAAGAAAACTGAAAAACACGCGGTGCAACCAAAATGATGATGGTAACCTTCAGCCTCTCAGGCTACGTCTGAATACATCACTACTCCGAGCAGAAGACTGCTTTGGTGCCCGCACTGGATGGATGGCACTGTGCCAACTTCCATCTGCCATCAAGCGCATTTGCTCCTTGTTTCCCTTATTTGCCCATCCCCTTTCTATCTCAATCCCTCTCTTACTCACCCTCCTCCTCTCCCCGAGTTTTTTCTGTCCATGTGCCCGGCAAATCCACCTTCCACTGCCCTCTTTTCTTCTTGCAGCTTTACATTAATTATCATTTAAGTTAATTGATTCTAAAAGCTGATGATTTACTCATAACACTTTTAAGACTTGGTTTGAAAAGGTGCTCTTTGCCCATCTTTCTCACCTTGATGCTTTACAATAATCTTCTGTTTTACTTTTATTTTGGTGCAGTGAAAACTGCGCTGCTTGGACCAGTGATCAGTCAAGCTGTACATTAAAAAATATCAATTTGTGGCTGATTTAAGTTTATTTTTGTTGACTTATCTCACTAAATGCTATTTTATCCCGTCTTTTTTTCCCCCTCTGCCAACTCTTTTCAGTTCTTCTCTTGCATTTTCTAAATTATATATTTTTACCTTTTCTTTGTTGCTGTATTTGTAAAACATAGATAAAAAGCATAATGTAACAGGGTATCGGAGCACATTTGACTTCTCGACGTTTATGTAGTAATTCTTTTTTTCTTTTATCTCCACCGTCTCTTTGAGAGCTTTTAAATCATGTTGTTTACTGTGGATCTGATGAGGTTCAAAACAAGAGACAGAAATAGATGAGCTAGTTAATAAAATGACCTTCATGCCTAAGAAAGCTGCTCAGGGCTTTTAATTAGCGCAGCAGTGGCTTGCACGAAGAGTTGAATCGGACTTTACTAATTAAAAAAGGGTGTGCTTTGAGATGTGCTTAATTATTGTGCTATTTTTTGTGATTACTCTTTCAGTTCTGTTGCTGTGTTATATGCACAGTTCATTCTTTCCAACTGTTTCACTGTGCAATCAAATATTAAAATTTCTGTCTTTCAAACTCCGTTTTTTTAACACTGAAGATCTTTATATGACACAAGCATGCTTTCATTTGTTGTCATATATTCTTTTTAAATAAAAAGAAACATCTGAGCCATTGATGCAAAAAAAAAAAAGGAATTCATTATGCAAATTGTTCAAAATTTGCATAGTCTTGTGATTAGAGTATGCAAATGAACCATATAATTTATGAGCGCCTGTATCTGCCTCATTCTCATAACTTGCTTTTTTCCACCTTGTTTCTTCTACCTGTGCTGCATGACATGCACCTCACAGACTCACTCTAAACATGCATAACTGCAAAGGGGGTTGCTTGCTGGGCATTGGATAATTTGGGTGGTGGGAGCTATTAGTGGTATTGGCAAATTGTGTTGAGGAGTGGGGGGCATAAATCATTCTATAAAGGCTCAATTGAACATGGTAATTATCCAAAACAACTGTGGAAAAAAAAATCCAAAGCCACAAAGCACAGTAAGAATTTGTCTTGATGGAACAACAGTTTTATTTTATTTTTTTTATGTGGGGTGGGTATTGTCAAGTTTTTTGAGGTCTGTTTTGGAGGAATCATTATTCTTACCACTGAAGCTGGCAGGTTTTTTGCACTTGTGGAGACTTTCTTTGTGGGTTAGTTGGATGCAGGCAGCCAAGTGCTGGATGTAAAGGAAGGAGAAGTACAGAAGGAGAGAGGGGCTGTATCTCAAGGCATTGCATGTGGGCTCCAGTCAGTCTCCACCAGTGCCTTCAGATGCCATCACTCAGCTCAGCTGATACCAGCCCAAAACATCCAGACTGTGTCCACGGTATCAGATATTTTCATGTTTGCTGTAAACTTTGTGCCATATATTTGTGTGTCCTATTCCCTAAGAAGGATTAATTGCAGCAATTATTCCTTTACAAGTTAGTTGTAATGACTGGCATGCCTTGAATATTTCATGTAAGGGTATTTAAAAAAAAAAAAAAGCAACATTTCTGCAGCCACGACACTATTGAAAAGAAATTCATCCACTGAGGATAAAAATGAAAACTTTTTTCTTTCTTAAATCTCATCTGGGCTTTCAACCACTAAAGTTCCAGATGTTATATTGTCAAATGTTTGGTGTATTATATTGGAACTGGAATCTTTCTTCATTTCTTAATGCTTGCAAACTGTTGTGCATGTTACTGTACCAATGTCTGTGCCAAGGCCACCCCATTCCAATAATTAAATAAATAAATAACCATGTGTAGTCACCACTCTGTGCAACTGTTCCCTCATCACTGGACACTGACTGCTGCTGTAGATGCCTGTAAATGTGCCTGTTTTTAAGAAAGAGCAGCAGGAGACAAAGGAAATTGTCTTTTGTATTTCAGCATCTGCCTCCCATTGATGAGATTTCCATTTGTGCATATGTTTAAATGGAATATAGTGTGTTACTTATTTTTGTTTGACTCATGACCACTTTGGACTGGAAAAAAATAGCTAATATCCACAGAATTACATAATACTTTTTTGTTTTAATTTTCAAGTTTTGATTATCGTTTTTAACTGTCTTTTTTGTCATTATTTTATTAAATCATAACCCACCATTATTTTGTGATAATGAGACTGTACTTGGTTCATTAAATCATAGTTTATGGTAATTATGTTTGCAAACAGTTTTGATGTACCATTCCATTGGCTGTTTTTTGTCTACAACTTTCACAGCTTTTCATGAATAATACAGTAGTCCCTTGTTTATTGCGGGGGGGGTCCATACCCTGAAGCCCCGCGTGGAGATCAGCTGATCAGCTCCAGCAGGAAGCTTTTTCTGCAGCTCTGGCCTGCACAAATGTGCTGCAGGTGCTAAATAGTTTAAATGATTTATTTTAAAGAAAAATTCCATGCCAATCGTGCAGCTCATCCATCAATCAGCCAGTTGTGTGTCACGTCCCAATCTTACGCTGAAAAA
>JAVCKU010000042.1:8675879-8688842 GCA_032273985.1 Hypsolebias coamazonicus | reverse complement strand
TTTTGTTTTTTTTTTTTTTTTTTTTTTTTAAATATAAATTTCTTTTTTTTTTTTTTTTTTTTTTTTTTGGCAGTTTTTTTATTTATTTATTTTGCATCTTGAGAGCCTATGACGTCATCAACTACTCAAGTTCTACTTGAGTTTTATTATGTTAATGTCGAGTTTAAAAATTATGTACTCGTTCAACCGCTACTGTAAACTACATGAACTGCACCCTTCCTCTCGTCATTCTGGTTATTGGTGCCATGTTGTTTATCTGACTTGTACAGGCTGTCACTCCTTTGCTTAATGTAGCTTTAAACACTGAATGGATTGGAGAAAGAACTGAGGGGAATTTTAAGTGAATAGTTGCTCCAGCATCTTTCTCTTCAGGTCCTCCTTCACTGACAAGTCAGTGCTCTGTTTTGGAACCAGTCCCTTTGGTGGGAGGATAGCTTCTCCTTGCAGGAATAAAAATAAAAACTGTCATTCGTTGTGTAACCAAAACTTGGTAAACAACACAGCAAACATTATTAAGAACGATGAGTTACCTGCTGTAGCATTGCTCGACGGCTACTGATTACCACCGGAGTAGAGAGTCTGACATCATTCTTGTCAGTGCTGGTTCGTTCAGCGACCAGTGTCGAGCTGTAGATGAAGCGGGCCTGCTTGGCGTAAAATCCATCAACTCGTATCCAAAGTCCAGCTTTAAGTTTTGCTGTTACTGGGCTTTCAGCCTAGATGAAAGTTCTTACAGATAGCTGTCCCAGGAAGCATGCACATTAAGTGAATGTACAAAATCCACCACACCAAATAATGGCCTGGCATAGCAACTACAGTGGATTCATGGGGGGCGGAGGGTCCTACGGGTACACGTAAACACTGACAACACAGACTTTTTCCCCTCAAACCAACATCAGAAAAGACCTTTGTTTCCCCCCACCGTGTATGTGTAAATGGGGCCTGAGCCTATCCCTGAATGTATATAGGTTCTGTGTGGATTGGGAGATTTAACTTATTTGCACATATTTACCAGAAGAGAGTAGGCACCTCATCCCAGCTTGCATTATTAAAGATGATAGCATGGTGGTTTCTGCAAGACCCACCACACTGAATCAAAGTCTGACATGGGCTGATGATGTATGGATATATTATTCAGAGCATTGCATGGGTCTCAGAATGGTGCAGCTCTTTTATCTGCCCTCTCAGCTCACAACCTCCTCATACACAGATACAGCACACAACAACCACTCATCAACCCCTGGAGGGCACCTGTGTTTCCAAAGTAAAGACCACTTAAAGAATAGCCCCAGGCGTATGAATGCTGAAGTGCCCTGTGTTACACATTAGAAGCCGCTGTACTCACCAGGAACATAAACGCATGCAATAGCTTTTGTCTCCTCCCAAGAATACCCTCAATATCTCAAAACATGGGGGAAAAACTATTACGCAGACCATCATATAAAATGATATTCTTCCGGGACATTACTCCATTGAAGACCATTTAATTGCAAGCTCATTGGACAGTAAATAAAAGCCAAGTATGAAAATAAAGGTTATTTCTTCCATTTGACATTTTGTTCGCAACTAACACCACCAACATTACAAGTGGTGTAAACAACACGTTTATCCTTCATCATTGTTTTTGGTTGTTTTTATCAGTTTTTTTAGCTATTGTCATCCAGAAACATCTTGCTCACAAATGTTTGATCATGGTTTGATGGGTTCTTGATGGGTAATGCTGATTTCTACATTCACAACAATGAAAACAGCAGTTTTGACTGAGGTACACCACAAGATGAAATGTGTAGGAGGCACATATCTACCCCTCCTCCAGAGGCAGACTCAGGGTTAATAATCACACATTTCCTACAATCCCCCTTTCAACTAGATGAGAATGATTTACATTTCAGAAACCGGACAAACAGGAGAAAAAGCAACCTATCGTTAAACATCAGACTTTGTTCTGTCATAATGAACAGTAGGGTATTATTACAATCACATTAACCAGTAGACCGAGACAAGAGGTTTTGGAAAGCAAGAAAGGTGTAATCTAAATTATTAATGGCTATTCCTGGTTGATGGCTTCATCTATATATTTTCTGCTGCAGTAGGGTGTAAATAGATGGTTGGGGGTGGGAAACATTTGAATGTTTTAATAGTTACTGTAACTGCTGTCTCTAAATGTGTTGAAATGGATGCGTGGGGAATGGCATTATTAAGGTAATATGTTCAGGAAGCTAAGGAGTTGCACTCTAACCTCTGCTGCTCAGCTTGAGATTTTTTAAGTGCACAATGTAAGGTCACCTTTTAATCAGGAAGATGCAGCACTTTAGGATGCATGCATAAACACACAGTTCTGGTTTAACACATGACTTTGCCTTCAAATTAGTCATGCAAAATGTCTATCTGTTTCAGGGGAAAATGTCTGTTGTTTTAGAGAAAATGCGTTGTCTTGGATTTGTTTGATAGTTTTCAATGGCAACAAAAAGTGCACAAAACTTTTATTGTATAATTTGTAGGAAGTATGTAGTGTTATATGATTAGGGAGGTGAAGAGGTCTATGATTCCTATCTATTCATCTGGACTGTGAGAACAAAGACTGAAAGGAGTAGTATTTAAGTCACATCATGCTTTTTGTTTTGTAGCCGACAGTGTTTTCATTAACAGCACAGAAAAGCTGTAGATTTTTTTTTTATACTTCCATCTTCTCTATCAGTCCTAAGGCTAATATCAGCAGTCATCTTTTTCACAAACCAATTTTCCATAAAGTCTCCTGTCCCTGAGTTTGGAGGCAATCACCTCCACATGGACCGTGTGTTTTCATGCTGTTTTGTTCACCAGTGTTTGTTTTGTTTGGACTGAAGACTTTCCTATGATAAATTTTGCCCATCACTCTCGCCACTGTGGTTGACCAATGAGTTTTGTGACAGCGTGGCCTGTGGTGTTTTTCTTTAATAAGTCCAGAGGTGAAGCAAAGCAAGCAAGCCATCAGTCATGCTGTCAGGATCTTGCCCTCTGATTGCCAAAGTTGCCTACATCATGAACCAATCCGATCCTTCACACCGTCATTTACATTAGTCAGCGAAAACCTTGTTATGTTGAGATTCTTGTGTGAGAATATTTAACTTGTGTTCTGTGCTAGTTTCAGTCTTTTATCTATCAAATATGTATGTACACAACAGCTATATTTAGTATACAAGTACCAAACGGCAGGATTTTGCTGATATAATAAATTTTAAAGAAGAAATAACTACTCTGTCAAATCCTTGTCTTGATGTTGACTGATTTCTCACAATATCCAGTGGACAGGCTTCTAACAATCTGAATACTTTGAAATCCATTTGTAAAAAAAAAAAAAAAGAAGAATTAAAAAAAACTTAAAGGCCAGACTGCCTGGATAAAGCTCTATTTTTTTTTCTGGTATAACACAGTAACTGTTTTATTTGTGTAGTTTTCATAGTTTGAGTTGTTTTCTGTGCTTCTTAATTTGTGTCACATCCTGCCAACAAGATCCGTGAACTCTCTCATTTTGACAGGGTGCGTTCCGGTAACTATTTGCTTGGATCCTGTAACTCTCAGGCCCAATAATAATAACTTTATGAACAAGTTTGACTGCCTTGAACAAACAAAACCTATATTGGATATGTAAGCTGAAAATAATTACATCAGCATTCATTTTTAAAATAACAAGCTTCCTAATATCACATTAGAACTGTCGCCTCGCATTTCCGCTCATGCTCTAAAAAAATCTCTGTCCCTAGAATCACTGCAGGAGTTATCTGAACTCAAAAGACCCAGACTGAAAGACCCAAATGTTTAGTGAGGGTTTGCTGGGAATGCCTGGCAGAAGAACCCGTCAGCGAGATCTTTAACTCGCACCTCCAAGAGAGCTTTAATCGCATTCCAGCTAAGGTGAGGGCATTGAGTCGGAGTGGGCCATGTTCCACACCTCAGTTGTTGAGGTAGCTGCCTTGCTCTGTGGCTGCAAGGTTGACAGTGTTTCTCGCAGTGGCCTTCCATGAACTCTGTGGTGGATACCCCAGGTCAGGGAGGCTGTCAAGCTGAAGAAGGAGTCCTATCAGGCCTTATTGGCCAGTAGAATTCCAGAGGCAGCTGAGGAGTACTGGAGGGACAAGCGGTCCACAGCCTTGGCTGTTGCTGAGGCAAAAGCTTGGATGTGGGAGGAGTTTGGTTAGGCCTTGGATAGAGACTTTGTTGACTCCAAGGAGATTCTGGCAATCCATCAGGTGGCTGAGGAGGGGAAAACGGCTCTGTGCTCAGTGAAGGTGGGGTGCTGTTGACCTCAACCAGTGATGTCATTGGGAGGTGAAAGGAATACTTCTTGGACCTTCTCAATCCCACCCGCTTGTCTTCCATGGAGGACACAGAGGTAGTTAAAAAATGGTCCTCAACCAGAAAAGGGCTGATTGCTCTCTTCAGGTCGAGGGTGAGGTTCTGCCTCAAGTGGGAGGAGTTCAAGTATCTCAGAGTTTTGTTCATGAGTGAGGGAAGAATGGAGCATGAGACTGACAGACTGGTCCGTTGTGTTGAAGAGAGATCTGAGCTGTAAGGCAAAGCTCTCTGTTTTCTGGTTGGTCTACGTTCCTACCCTCACCTCTGGTCATGAGCTCTAGGTATAGACCGAAGAATGAGATTGTGGATACAGACAGTTGAAATAAGTTTCCTCCGCAAGGTAGCTGAACTCTCCCTTAGAGATAGGGTGACAAGCTTAGTTATACGGGAGAGACCTGGAGTAGAACCGCTGCTCCTCCACATCGAGAGGAGCCAGTTAAGTGGTTCAGACATCTGGTAAGGATGCTCCCTGGATGCCTCCGTAGGGAGGTGCTTCGGGCATGTCTGACTGGGAGGAGACCCTGGTGAAGATCCAGGACCAAGTCTCTTGGTTGGCCTGTGAACATCTTGGAGTCCTCCCAGAAGAGTTGGACGAGGTGGCTGTGAAAAGAGATGTCTGGACCTCCCTGCTCAAGCTGCTGCCCTGAGACCCGACTTCAGAATAAGCAGAAAGTAATTGGTGGATGGGTGGACTTATCTGAACTTTCACTTGAACTGCAAAAAAGAGGCAATGATCTCGACTCATAAAGCTATTTGTTCTGCAGTCAAGAGTATCTGAAGCAAGGTTGATGCGACTAGGACATTTTTCTGAATTGAGCAAGAGGATTGAGAAACAACTATTTTCCAAGCAACTATTAGACAGTTTTTCTAAGTGTGGCCAAAATCTTAGATGATGCAGAGCAGGGAGGAGGCTGAGGAGCTGCACCTGACTGTGTTGTGGGAAATACTAAACAATATACTAAACAACTAGTAAGGTAAAAAATTATTCTGCATTTAATACACTTATAAATCACACATAAAGCATGTACTGTACAGTAAATTATAAATAAGAACTGGCTTCAGTGGTGATTTCAGCCTCTTTTTGAGGGGTGCTCAATCAGGCCCCAAAATTTTAACTCTGCACCTCTGAAAAATAAAGAAACCATCATTAGGATTGTGTAAGAAAGCTCAGTTCTCAAACCTTAGATTCACCAAAATATTGAATAAATATGAAATAAATGATGACAGTCTTAAACGGGCCAGTAAAATATAGGATTTTTTTTTTCCACGAGTCGCGCCACCTGTCAATCAGTCCAGTAGGCACGTCTGCAACTAACCAATCGGCGACATAAGTTTGTCCTGAAGAGAATACCCCTTACCTGCAGAGCTGCAGCGGTTTTACACTAAGAACACGTTGCAGTCAGAGAGATTTCAATAATAAGTTACATCTTTTGTTTCATTTTAGTTTACTGTAATAAACCTTTCTAAAATACACCAGAATGCAGGAAAAGGCATCTACTTGATTCAAAATTTGCTGGGGGAGGACCTCCAGACCATCCCGCTCCCCACCGCCACCATCAACCCCTGGCCCACCCGCTACTGTATTTGCGTTCCTGCATTGTTTGGTTTACAGGTTAAGCCCTGGTTATTTTCAATTTTAGATCAATCTGAGTGTTTTAAACATCATGTTGTTGTGTCCATATAGATGGATGGAAACCTAGCCTGTTGAAGACAGAAAGATCTTATAAGGTCAAATAATCATTTTGTCACGCCTCCTGCAGACTTGGCTGGTCTGCCTGCCCTCTGGTCTCTGTCACTCCTCACCTTCTGATCAGGACATCTGATGGTCCAGCACAAAGCATGCCAGTCCAACCTGAACAACTGCACTCGTGCCTTTGGGCCTCAGTTACACACCTAAGAATGGATCTTTATTTACAGCACAGAACTCGGAAACAGCTGGTCAATCCATTTAGCCTAAGGCCACTGATTTGTTCGTATTTACTACAACAGCCAGAGAAAAGCCAGGGTATTTTTTCCTCTCCCTTTCCTATTGATCCGGCGCTTAGAAATTCTGCCCCGCTGTCTAAACACTATTGATCCTCCCCTCTCAACGACAGGCTCTCGCACCAGTGTATAAAAGGACTGGATGAATTGAAATTTCATTTCCGACAACTTGTTCCTGTTATTTTTACCCTTTGTTTTCAATAGTTGGGAACAAGCTGTAGCGGGCCACTACTCAAAGAGTCAGGAAGTGTTTGGCTCAGGAGGGGAGATGGGGAATAAAGGTGAGACTGTTTGGATTTTTGTAGGCAGATGTTGGGACCACTATGCTATCAACAGGCTTCACATGAAATAATGACTGTTTATGAAAGTGTGATACTGATATACATATGGTCAGTCATAAGTTTGTTTTGGACATCAACATTAAATATCTCCTAGCTGCATGTTTTGTTAAGGATTGTCAGTTATTATGGCACTGAACATCAGTGGGATGAATTATTGACTGTATACTGGGTAACAGAATCATTTTCACAAAATGTGGACATAAAAAACAGTGTTTCTCAATCTGCGCTTAAACAATGACAATTGTACAGGAAATCTTGACCTGTATTTATTTCCTTCATATTCACTGCATCACACATTTGCTGGTGGATTGCTCAACTTATAATTTTCCATTAGCTTTATTTTCTTTCATAAGCACTTCAATGTGCCAAAAAGAAACTTGTCATTGCATTGTAACGTGAAGTAAGCCCTTTGTTTTATGGCACAACAATGTTCACTGCAATGAACAGTTTAAACAAAGATTTGCATCATTTTTAACTGGAGCTCTAAATGTCAGAGTCAGAGTTTCTTTATTTTTCATACGCACCACATGTGGTACATGTGGTGGAATGAAATTGTGTACACAGGGTCCCAGTTACATCCAATAAAAGTATATACAGTAATATAAAAGAAAAACAGTAATAAGGTCTAAGCTATGAACTAAGAAAACCGTTAACTAATAATACACTAAACACTAGTAGTACAAAACAATACGCCGAACAGCAGCACGAACATGAGTCTGTGTGAGCAGAAGAGTACAAATGAACACAGCAACATGAAATAAATCAGCAGCATGATGTGAGTTTTTCCACAGGGATTATTCTGGGATTATTCATGAGTCTAACAGCCTCAGGGTAGAAGATGATCCTCAGTCTTGTGGTTCTACACTTAATGCTCCTCAACCTCCTTCCTGAGGGGAGCAGGGCAAAAAGTATGTGCTGGGTGAGTGTGGTACTTCATGATGCAGGTGACCTTCTTCCTGCATCTGGAGGTGTAGATGTCTGTGATGGTGGGGAGGCTGATTCCAACAGACTTCTGTGCAGCCTTCACCACTCTCTGCAGAGCTTAAATGGATGTCAACTCAGTCCTATAGTTCCCAAAATACCAAACAAGATTAGTGTCAAATGTATGTGGTTTGGGTGGGAAAAGCTCTGTGTCAGCCATTTGAAGTTTAACTTTAAAAGGTTATGCTTGTCAGAGGGTGACACGGGCTCAGTAGAGCTATTGTCTCTCAACGAGAAGATTGTTGGATCAAATCCCAGCCAAGGGCCTTTTTGGGTGGAGTTTGCATTTTCTCTCTGTGTTGCGTGAGTTTTCTCCAGGCACTCCGGTTTCCTCCCACAGACCAAAAACATGCATGTTAGACTGATGGTAACTCTAACTTGTCCCTAGGTGAGAGACAGAATGGTTGTTTATCTCGTTTGTCCCGGTGATGGACTGGAGACCTGTCCAGGGTGTCCACCACCTCTCGTACAGTGACTTCTGGATATGGGCACCAGTGACCCGAAGAGGAAGAAGTGGGTAATGATAATGGATGGCTGTTGGTTAGAGCAGTCCTGGATGGTTCAAACCACATATAAAGGAGTTTTTTTTATGCTCATGTAGAGTTACTCAAACTATTATGAATGCTCCATCTGGGCAACCACCACACAAAACTTTTGGTTTACCAAGAAAACGTTATGTAAAAATGGCATTATCTTTTAATTACATCAATATTCATGTAATGGTCCAAAAGCCAACCCATGTTCATTTTCAACTTCTTAAAGTTAATGCAGAATTTAAAACATTATCTTAGCCAGTATCACAATTCTTATCATGATAACAGTAATTATTAGAATAATGGTTTTATTCCCTGTAGCCATATATTTTGCAGCAAAACTAATTTTTCCCTGGTGTAAAATGCTCCCAGTGTTTCCCCTCTAAAATATATAGCAGACACTGATAAAGATAAACACATAAACACCCCAGTGTCTCTGCTTCTGTGCCTGTAAAACACTCGATCTGAATTGCATATCCGCCTTGTCATAAGCTGTATTAAGAAAAATGGTCACGCAGTTTGACATAAATTGGAAAATGACATTTGGAAAATGGGCGCTGCTGTGGAAATTAGAGATATTAAAATTATAAATCAGTGTCTGAAAGTGCAGAGGGGTGTGGTAGCGTGCCTTTCTCCTTCTCTGTCTTCATCTCTCGTTCTATTCCTTTTCTTGTCTTTCTGTCACACACTTTGTCTTTTGCTCTCCCTCTAGAAGCAGCATCGAGTCAAGACCCAGAAGCCAGTTCAGAGAAAGTGTTTTTAAATGCAGCCACACAAAAAGCTGCCCCAAAGGGAAAATCCCACTCCCTCATCATCTTCTAAAAGTGGAGGATATTGTGTGTATGTGTTTTCGTATGCGATGCGTTTGTCTTTGTGTGCCTTCCGGCTGCATCCTGTCAGTTTATTGCTCAACTCTCTGGCTTTAACCTGCTAATGGATCATCTCTGAGGTGTGATATGTATTATGCAAAAGTTAGGTGTGCTGACACCTTTAAAAACAGACTCCTGCAATTCTCTATACGACTTAGCTCTGCTTCATATTTCTTGTCTGTGCGTTAAGCAGGTGGAGACAAGCAGAACAAAGCACCAATTTTAGAGCTACAGGTGCAGATAAACGAGGCTGAGGGGCAAAGAGCTGCAGAGAATGGATAGTGGCTAATGACTGAAGGCACACAAATATGAATGCAGTTGTATTTGCATTATGATGAAAAACTTTTCAAAAATACACATTCCTTGTATAACGTAATTATATATCTACATCAAAAAAAATTAGCTATGTGTTAGCATGGTGTGCATTGCTTCCTTTAAACTTAAAAAATTAGCCAATTAGAAACAAAAGAAGTAGCACATTTTATTTTATTTTATTAACCTTTATTTAGCCAGATCACATATCTCTTTTGCAAGGGTCTGGGTCTGAAGGCAGCCTAACATGCAAACTCCACACAGAACGACCCCGGCTCCAACCGGGGACTGAACTTCTTGCTGTGAGGCAACAGTGCTAACCACTGAGCCGTCATGCTGCCCTTTCTATTTAATACCTATCTAAAACAAATTAACTGTCTGAAAGTTATGTCATAAAATAATAGCCAAAAAAAAAAAATAACTGCCTAAAACTATAAACATGAAATAAACGATTGATATGATTACAACGTCATCCGAAATAGTTTCTATGAAAAGTTTGCTACCAATAAACCACCCATAGTGAATGAGAATACACAGGAAACTGGAGTGAGATTCCCTTTTGATGAGTCTTAGAGATCGTGGTTAAAAAGTCTGACATATCTGTGGAAGCTTCTTTAGACTGTTCAGATTGTTATGAAGCCATAACAATCATGAATGGTACAAGTAAAAAACTTTTTCTTATCAAACACTGCACTTCATACAGTATGTACATATTCCAACAAATTTTTGAACCCATTTTCTTTTGTCCTTATTATAAATAATTGATGAATGGCTCAGTATTTTTGCATTATGCAGAACAAAGTTTTTCATATAATACAGGTATTTGCTCAGACATACTTTTGGTTCACGTTCTTTTGATTTAGCTCAAGGCGTCAAGCTAGAAAAGGCTGGAAATGCTACGGGCCTTACTGCCGTTTGAGAAGTAAAAGTATCTGCTAGAAGAAAAGCTGCAACTGTGGCCCATATGCTACTCATAAGATGTAGGTCAAAAGCTCTTTTCATCACTTGTACATAAGGAAAACATTCAATCTTCATGCCCTTGAAGGATGAATGTTGTGAATTCACACATACCTTATTAGTCTTAAACTGCAGCCCAAAGTAATGTCCTCTTCACAGGATGTGAAAAACAAGAGGTCGCCTGTGTAAGAGCAGCCACGTCTTTAAACCGGCATTGCATCCACAGCATATTGTGCTTCTCTTTTAGTTTAAAATTAAATTGAAGGGGATATGTCAGCTTGGGACTGCATTGTTTACCATAGAATCTCACTCATATCTTCTCCAACTTGTCTGGAGCAGGTTCCTCTTGCAAATGAGTCCCTGTGGCTCAATGAGGCTAGCCTGTATAAATAAAGGTTGAATGAATGAATGAAAAAAAAAAAAAACCTTTCCCTAACATTGTGGGTCCTGAATGTTAAAAAGGAAGTCTAATATTCTGATTTATGAATTATGCATATTTTAACATGACAACATCTGTCTGAGCCTCATCTCAACAGTCCATCTTCCATCCTGCCCTCCCACACACCACGTTCACCTTCAATATTTCATCTCTTTTATTTACTTCCACTTTAAATTTCACTCTGCACTCTGTTCTATTATTGAAATATTAAAGAAAGTATTCTGGATGGAGGAACAGTGAGGAGAATAGGCCATTTGTTTTGCTGAAGCTCAAGGTGCCTTTTACTGTGTTAAGAGGACAGCTAGAAAAAGTGGTCCATGTCTCCTCCGTTTGTTACTTTCAGACAAGCGTAAAACAACAAAGTTTTTCAAATTGATCTGAGGTGACTGTTAACACAAGTTTCTGATAAGTCACAAACCGCCTCACAACAGTACAGTATTGTACTGATGTACTGTATTTTCCGCCATACACGTCGCACCGCCCTGTAAGTCGCATCAGTCCAAATATGTCTAACAAAGTGGAAAAATCCAGAAATGCATCGTGTGTCACATCTATGCAACACTGATGACAACCGGTAAATGTGGGCCGGTGTTTTGCCAAAAATCCATTGCCTGCCAAATGGCGGCCGTGGGAGCGTGCACGGGAAGACTTTAATAAGAATTTAACAAGAATAACACTTAAAAGCAATTATTTGTTTGCTCGAAATTATAGCCAAGGTGTGTCTCAGTCAAACTTTTCCTTAATAAATGCACTTTGACGGTCACATCAGCTGCATTTCAAAACCCAATTTGCGGAAGCAGGCGCGTGCAGTGGGACGAGTAGCTGTACATTTCATCTAAATTCAACAAGATAACCACCTAAAAACAATTATTTGTTTGCTCGACATTATAGTAAAGGTGTGTCTCAGTTTAACTTTTACTTAATAAATACACTTTAGTGGTCAAATAAGCTGCATTTCGCTGGGGCGGTGCAGCAAAATGAAGCTGATTTGACGGTTGTTCTAAGCGAGCTGGCTGAAGGTGGCAATCTATGGCAAGCTGACTGTGTTAATAGCCACTTTTACTTATTACATGACACAACGGCATGCCATGCTACTCGAGTGCCATCTAGCGGCTGAAAATGGTCTGTGTTCAATATTTTCAGTCATAATGAATGAAAACAGTCATATCTGAGCCAGAAATTGGTTTATAAACATGGGGGGGAAAAATCCCTAAATACGTCCCTTCGTTGTATTCGTCGCAGGGCATGTAAATTATGAAAAAACTGTGACTGATGGGCTGACAAATGCGGTATTTCAAACTTCATATAAATGATCAATCCAGCTTTTAGACTGTGCCCAAACCTGATTATCCTCTTACAGTTCATTGTGAATGTTGCCCATCTTCTCTGGTAAGGTTTCAGGCCTGTACTATTAGTGTGTAACCAGGGGCAAGTATTCAACTGTGATGATGTGTTTTTACAGCGTAGACTTGCTTTGCTTTAGGATGGCAATAAACCCCGGCCTTCAAAGTACAGCCAAACGCCACTTACTGCTGAGTGCTTCTCTGGTGGTTGGGTGAGATTACTCTCAAAACAAAGTGCGGACAGGTTGATTAATAGAAGGGTCTGCAGAGGTGCATGCCGCAGTATATTTTCACACCTAGCAAACACTCGTTCATTTTTTCACATAGACTTTTATGGGCTGATTCTGTCACTGTGTGAGTTTGTCACTTTATAAAAATCCCACCCCACCCCCCCAACAGTCTTTCACTAAGACTTATCAGAACTCTTGCAGGCTTATTTTAACAACATGAGAGCACACTGCAACTCTTTGACAGTGCTAGTCATGTACTATATTAGTCTGAAGCTGAATGTAGGTCAACGACAACTTTAAAAAAAACTGTCCCACATGCTTTAGATATTTTGTATAAACAGGTATGAGACATAAATAAATTAACTGATCCTGATTATTTACTCTAAAGTGCTCCTCCCTTGTCATTTTTATTTTTTTATTTTTTGCATGCCACCAGGAGTGTTTTGCAGGTCTTGGTTAAGGCATAAAAAGATGGAAAGGACATGTAGATAAATTTGACCTGCATGTAACACAAAGAATTGGAAACCAGTCTCCAGATCCAGCTCAAGCATGAAATGTGTATCAATCAAAAATTACCTGGACTCATTTAACATCTTACCTCTCCATCAATCTGGTTTCAGGAAACAACACAGCACAACGA
>JAVCKU010000042.1:8644041-8658107 GCA_032273985.1 Hypsolebias coamazonicus | reverse complement strand
ATGTACTGGTAATGGTTAGGTTTAGCGTTAGGTATGTACTGGTAATGGTTAGGTTTAGGGTTAGGTATGTATTGGTAATGGTTAGGTTTAGCGTTAGGTATGTACTGGTAATGGTTAGGTTTAGCGTTAGGTATGTACTGGTAATGGTTAGGTTTAGGGTTAGGTATGTATTGGTATTGGTTAGGTTTAGGGTTAGGTATGTAATGTTATTAAGGGCTAGGTTAGGCTATAGAAATGAATGACAAATTAATGCAAGGCAATGCAAAGTGTGTGTGTGTGAGGGAGGGGGGGGGAGTCAGATCATATATGTAGACAGAAAGACAATGAGATAGAGACACAAAGACAGGCAGACAGGGAGACAGAAAGACAGACAGACAGGCAGACAGATTTATAGAAGATGATAAAATGTAATTCAGCAAGACACACATTTATCTGCACATATTTTGACTGTTTGATGATTACCAGTATTGTGACCTAAAAGCTTGTTGGAAGTTTTTTTTCCTTGTTTGTGTCTTAACAGTTTCAGCTGGTATATTGAGTCAAGGGCTTAAACACATCTTAATGTTTTAACTGTCTCTTTGTTGTCTCTGAAAGGAGATTGTCCCTCTATGATGTTTAAAACCAAGCTGCAACTGTTTATACACCACTCAGTCACCCCCCCAGCCATCCTCACAAATTGAATTAATTTCAGTCTGAATTTGTTTTCAGTCAAGTAATTATTTTTAAACCCCAAAGGAAGCCTAGAGAAATGAGTCAGATCTGCACAAGTTGTGAAATTTCACGATATATGATTTAACACCAACCGAAGGGACACGAGCCTGAAGCACTGCAATTTACCAACCATTCATCTGTTGGCAAATTTAATCAACAACATATTTGACATATTTTAAAAAGTTAGATAAATTTGATTAAAAAGTTTTTTTTCTTAGTTACCATCAGAAATTAATCTCCCTAATCCCACTTTGATCTCCTCCATGCATATGAGATGCGTCTCTGTGTTCTTTAAATCCGTCACAGAGGAATGTGACTGTACAACTATGTGGTGATCCAACAGCATGTAGCTACAAGATGAGATAAAGGTGGAGGTCTGAAACTGATGGGGGTCCATCATCTTTCTTTGTACTTTGAGGACTATAAGGGGTTTTAGGAGTGCGTAAGTTCAGCTGCAGCAGCACAAAGTAAAGCTATAAATGTTTTTATTATTTTTAAGTTACAGCTAGAATAATTGAGACCAGCTGACACTATGATACCGCCTGAAGAAAAGTGTGCTGCTGGCTTTGGTTTGATGCACATGAGCAGCTGTCAGAAGAGCAATTGTACATTTTGTTTAACTTGGGATTCTCAACCGTACATCTTGGCCAAAAACAAAATGATCTACGACACTAAGAGTAAATAGATGTGTGTGTTAAACTTTTTTAACATGTGTGTTTCATTGTATCGAGCAAGAACCGTGGGTTAGAAACCCTTCTCTGTGTTCTGGCAGGAGAAGCCTGAACTTGAAACTAAAGAAAACTTCAAGCTACACCACCACCCACCAGCAGACATGATCACGGTGGTTCAGAAAATTCACACTTTCCCAGATCTTTTCCCAGCAGCAATGACCAGAGCAGATCAGGCCAAGTTGGATTCTGGCTCTCGCCCTCTTTTAAGCAGCTCCTGGAACAGCCAGCAGCCCCAAGCGCAGCTTCTTAATGGCAACCAAATAAGTCTCATCTGCTTTAGTGTTAGTTTAGATAGCTGGAGCTGAAGGAGGGGCTCAATGGTTTTACAGATTTAGGTCGTTAGTGCAGACTGCCGAACTCCTCTCGAGTTGGGTGGTGACCAAGAAGGGTCACTCTGTTCACTAATTGTACACCACAGGCAAGATCAGGTTGTGCTGTCAAGAAAAGGGGAGACTCGGACCTTTTCCATTTTTTGTGTATTCATAAATCTTATTAGATGATGAACTCTTTTTTTTTTTTTTTTTTTTAGATGAGCCCAAGTGAAAAATGAGAAGTACAGTTAAATGCAGGCACTTGGCAGACCTTAATGCTATTTCTTAGTTAGATATTTAAGTTTGGGCCCCCGTCACCCACATTCCTACTTGCTGTTTACAGCACCATTCCTTTACCTGATGTATGTGACAGCACATGTATGATTTCATACACACATAGCTCATCATGTATGTGTGCTGTCTTAACATGAACCACCTGAAGTGCTGTCAGCATCACAAGATCCTTTTAATTGCTTCAGGAAAAAGCTTCCTTGTCATTTTATGAAGAGTAAACTTCATTAGGAAAATAAAATCTGAGCTTCTGTCACTTCCTCAATCCTCTCACCCAAACAAATGGATCATGATTATCTGCCATGTATGTTTGTGTGTTTTCTGTTTTCACGTTTTTACTTTTAGGAATAATTGCTGTTGGTTGTGTGGTAGAGAAAGAACGTTAATGATTCTCTCCAGCTTCAAGGAACCATTGAGCTGCAGAGGGCAGCAAGGAGAGCAACTCATTTACTTCTGCGCTGCCTCTGAATGCATCTGAGAAATAATGTGACCACTTCTGCTTAGTAATATTTATTTTAGTCGTTTCTTTACTTCGGCTCGCAGTGCATATTGTATGCCACCTGTAATATTACTTTACTAGTTTGTGCATATGGGTGTGTTTATTTAATGCCTTTAATGTGTGTGCATGTGCGTGCATGTGTGTGTGTGTCCTTTTTTTATGGCTTAGCTGGTGAATGGTGCAAGAGGATGATCAGACTGGGAGCAGACCAGCGGTGCTCTGCGATCACACAGGGATTATGGGGGATATGGAGCTATGCTGCATTCCAGGGCTGCTTCCAGTTAGGCTCATCTTTGCCACGCTTCCCTCACACATACCAGTTTAATTGCCTTTGCTTCTTTCATTACTTTTATTGCCTCTTCTCTGCATTGCTTGCTCCCCGGGCTTGTGGAAAGGTCATTGTGATGGCAGCAGTGTGCTTACAGCCGCCATCTCTCTGACTAGCAGGAAATGGCTGATGTGCTGATGCATGGGGGCGAAATTTACAAATAACAGTGTGTGCGTACATCGCCCTCAATAAACTTGTATAATTTATTTTCTTAGAGCATTTTAAGTTTTATATATATATACGTATTTTAAAATACCACCGTGAGTGTGTAATCAGCAAAAATAAAGTGGATTTAATTTGATGGCATCCTTAAAGATGGAAATTTACAGCAAACTTGAAATCTAAAAAATATTTAGTAAAAGATTGTAGAAAGCAAATGCCTTTTTTTATTTTAAATTACTGTATTATCTTTTTTTTTCACCTAAGCGAGTGTCGTCCTTGTATAATAATGGTTCTAGTAATGTCACTGAAGCAGCTTTTCTGATGTGTCCGTACATTTACTGTGGAGTGGTCAGTGTATTTCATCTTAGATGGGGAGAGGGGCTTACTTGTTTCACCGTATGCAATGAATGATCTTATTTTTTATTGTAAGTATTTGTGTTGTAAATATGAAAATTGTTTGTCCAAAATATGCTCACACACCAGTTTGTGGGACAATACAGGATCGTCATCACTTTTGAAGATCTCAGCCATACTTATAGTCAGTCATGAAATACTAGATTTTGAGTAGCGTGTTGCTCAAAGAGATCAATAAATCAAAGTATGGATGGTGTGAAAGGAAACAAATGCTTTCAGTGCATAACTCCAACAATCATGCTGACTCACGACGAGTTGGTGCTACAGTTATGTCCATCCATCCATTGTCTTTGACCCACTTCTTCCTTTTGGGCCACAAGGGTCACTGTTGCTCATGTTCAGCAGTCATTGTGCAAGAGGCGGGGGACACCCTGCTCAGGTCTCCAGTCCATCACAGGGACACATAGAGACAAATGAGACAAACAACTATTCATTCTCTCTCTTTCACCTAGGGACAATTTAGAGTTACCAATCAGCCTAACGCATGTTTTTCATAATTATGTCATTGTGATAAAAATTGTTCATTTCTATTCAATGCATCCTCTGACCAAGATGAAAAACGAGACTTTACAGACTCAGTTTGACCGTGATTCAGATTATATTATTGTAGTCTTTGCATAGACCTCGTCTATAGACTCTGGTCAGGACTTGGAAGTCTTCTGGCCACCTCAGTGTGATTTCTGAATGGATCGAGGTGGTGATGGTGGTGTGTGTGTGTGTTTAAAACCAACCCATCACTGATATGCTTATAAGTGAGGTAGTAACAGAGTTGAAACGGTCGACATGTGAAAAGGTAAGCAAGTGCTATGGCTGACTATTGTGATGGTTCACTTTTTTCTCTTTTGGTTCACTTCATGTCTGAAAATTAACATCTCTGTGAAACATACCGGGCTCAATCTGTGATTTTTTTAAGCTGTCAGAAAGAGCGACGGCTTTGTGTGGCCGTTTTGCAGAACTGTTATGAAAGAGCTCCAGCTCTCAAAAGAGGGGCGGCAAATTCATACAGCCCCCTCTCTGTGACTACATGTTTTCTGCTTTTGCTCACTTTGACTCCAGAGACCTCAGCGACAAAGAAAAAAAGCTTTCAGACAGAGCACTAGAGATTCTGGAGTAGCTCATCTGAAAAACGGGTCAATAGAAACACTCAGCAGCACATCACTGACACCAAAAAACAAAGATGCTTTATAACTCTGAGGACTTTATTGGCTGCCATGTTTTTTTTTGTTTTTCTTGTTCTGGGATTTGCATAGTCCTCAGAGTGTTTGTGTGACTAATGGTCTGTGTTTTCCAGCTGTGAAATCATCAGCCTGAGTCCTAGCCTGCATATCAGTGTTCGAAGCTCGCCACTCTCCCAGGTGGTGCTTCTTGGTCCTGTTGGTAAAGAAGCCTCAACACATAGCCCTCCCCAACTCAGAGCAGATGCCCTGTTTTTTTTTTTTTAACATACAGTACAAACATGTTTAGCACATATCTCCTTCTTTACTTAGCGTAACCCCCAGTTTCTTCTGCTCAGATGCAACCAGCTTGGGTCTTCCTCAGCTGTGTGGCCAAACCACGACTGATGGCTAAAGCTTGTTAACACTGAAAACACATTTCTGCAGTTGGCCAGGAAATTTTGAGGGTGGCACATCAAATCAGTGATCAAGGACATGGCAGAGTTTGACGCTGGCAAACTTTTCACCCAGGTGCACCAAGAACAGACAGAAGAAACTGTGCAGACAGGGAGATAAATGTTGGCTGCTGCTCTTGTTCACTGACGCCTGCAGACATGCCAGCTGTCCATATAGAAACTTTGCACATTTTTTAATAAAATATGAATTTCATGTGTTGCTTTTGAAAGGGTTTTAAGGAATGGAATGGTATCCCACTGCTAAAGCAATTTTATTTTTTCTCAGCCAACGCCTCCCCGCCTCAGACTAAGCCCACCTTGTGTTACCTGGCATTTGCTTGCAACACACTCTTATCAAACATCCTTTAAATTGAAAGTGGGGAAATTGGAGCTGATTGAAGGGATAAGTTTTTGGTGATGGAAGGACAGAAGTGGCGTGTGAGTGAGGGGAGAAAGATGTGAACCCAATCTGCCATGTGTTGACTGTACTGATTAGGGGCTTGTGCCAAGAAGAGCTTCTCTATCCCTTCATTCGCTCTGTTTACTTTGAGCCTCACAACCTTTTTCAGCACAAGCATCCTCTTCATCTCAGCTTCGGCACATCACCTACATCACACAAGGCACAGGCCCTGTTTTGTGTGCCATTCAGTCCAATTAGGACGGCAATTTAACTGGGACCAGGACAACTTTGATCAGTTAGTTTATATAAATTGGCATAAGCAGTGTCCCAGCAGTACAATAATAGTTATGACATGTTCAAATGTTTTCTTTCTTTACGACAATCATCGTGAGTGGCTGGTAATGTTGTGGGTGTTGTACATAGTGAAGTAAACTTGACACATTAAGGGCTGGATGGTTTCAAGAGCAAAGTCCAGCTAATGTTTTCCTTTCAGAAAGCATGCAAGAAGCCGTGATTACAGCACTGGCCTTAAAAGCTGACTAGAAGTGTGGGGAGCAATAATACGTAAATAAATATGGGATGGAATAGCAAGAAAGAAGCCAGGGAAATTGCACATTTATTCTCATTCAGCATGTTTGTTTATTTATGGCATCTTAGGTCTGAGTCTAGATGTAGGGTGGGGGCTGGTGAAATGCACACCCAGGCTTATTGCCCTCAGCGTCGGGCTTGCTGGCTTTCATTAAGTGTCATTACCAGTACTTTGAGAAGGCTGGCCAGCCTGAGACCTGACATCCCCTCAACAGATAGTTGTCCATGCATATGGATGTATTTCTGATCCCTCTTATCCACCGCTGAGGAGTGGGGAATTAGGCCAGCGAGAAGAAGAGGACGGAGCTTAAAGACTGCATCCACATCTGACTCTAATGGCAGAGATGGAGCTCTTAATTCATCTTTGGGACAGTTTTTATATTGCGTTTGTTGTTTTCTGAACACCACTCACGTTCACAACACTGACAGAGTATCACATTGGATTTTTGTATTTGTTTGTTTATAACCATATGGGTCATGCGCACCCATTTCTGTGTGATCAAATATATTTTCCCCCTCTTGTGAGGAATTGTATTTTCATTTCAGTGGGTACAATAGTCTCACTGCACTGTTTTAAAATGTGCATTTCTAGCAGCATGGTATTCATTAGCAATTTGCCATTCTAGTTCACTTACTTTGAGACCGTCTCCTGATTGATGGCAAAGCTTGTTGTGTTTATTTGTATATCAGGGACTGAAAAATTCATATTGTGCGCTTTTTTCAAGCAGGGGTTATTGAGATTCAGTGTAAATGGTACTTGGGATTAGATTTTCACAGCAGATTGCTGTTATTAAGGAGAAAAAGCCAACTCTTTTGAGCAGTCATCTTCCTGGGAGGCAATCTATTTCTCTTTCACGCAGCCCGAGTGCTGGACCAGGCTCTTAATGCACTGAAGCAAAAGTGCTTCGGTCCGCAACCTTTCACGCCTTCAGCTCTCCTTTATGTGATTGAATAGTTAATAACTGAGTTGCCTTTGAAAGCTTTGTGCTTCGGCCCCTCTGAGGCACTGCTCTTCTTTTTGTCTGTTTGGTTGCTGTACCTGCTCGTTGCTCTGTCTGTCGACTTGCCTCAAATGCCAAGTCAAGTGATAGCCCACCTCCTCGAACTTTTATCTTCGTCTCTCGCCTGACTTGCACGTTGAGAGTCTGACTGTCTCCGTCTGTATATCCAAATTTTGAGGACTATGGATCATTATTGTCATCTCCTACTTTGTCTTTCTGTGGATTCACACAAACAGGCACACGCTCCCTGCAGCTCATTAGTTCATCCCACACTTGCAGTTCTGGCAGAACGTGACCCTGCCTAATTGTGTACCATGCTTATTTGTTCTCCCTGCGTGATGTGACTCCTGCTTATTTATTCTCCCCGGGGCTTCTATATCGCATTAAAATGATTGACTCATTTCATTCACTGCACATTTTCAAGCTTTATTTGATAAGCTCATTTGTCTTGGCATTCTAATCCTTCCTTTTCCCATACTTAAAAGTTATAATGTTGCTTGTGCACATTGCTATTCATACTCATGATTGTTTCTTCAGCTAATTATCTGTGTTACAGAATAAATTTGAACGTGTGATGTTGTTTCTTCCAGTGGAATTGAACTGCACAAAAGGGCAGGCATTAACAATGCGGTCGGAATAGCTGAGGAGCCAGTTGTGAACACAAAGCTTTCAGACGCAGTCAACAAGAAGCTTATGAGGGATTGGGATACCGTCGATGCTCGGCAAGAATGAGCAGAGCAAATGTGCATTCTGTTCAAATGTACATGTGCTTGGCAGCCTGCTCTACAAACAAAAACACATCAACCAATCATGTAATAAGAGGAAGTGTTTTGACACAAAAGGCGTACAAACTAACTGCAGGCTGAGGATTGTGTCAGTACTGTTGGGATTTTTACTCTTGTGATATTTCCAAACAGCATTTAAGTGTTTTTTCTTCTCCTGTTGTAAATCAAACCAGGCACAGGGACACATCACCTGCTGAAGATGGGCTTAGTGCGCTGATGGGTCAGTAAACTGTAAGATTCTTGTTAGTGACGGACTTAACTGGTGAAGGTTAGAGAGGCAGCATCATGAGCACTCTGTGTTTGGTATAAGTCCAAAACAGAAACATTTATTTCCAAATATTTGCTTAATCATTAGGGATTGATATTAAGTAACATTTGGTTCCTAGAGTTTCCAAAAGCAGAATGGGAGGAAGATCTTTCAGTTCTCTGGCTCCTTTCTTGTGGAACCAACTTCCAATTTCTGTCCATGAGACTGACACGTTGTCCAGTTTAAGACTTTCCTTTTTGATAAATCCTATAGTTGGGTTTCCTGAGCTGTCCCTTAGTTGTGCTGCTATAGGTTTAGACTGCTGGAGGACAAACTGACCACACTTTTTCACTCTGCTACAGTCTGTACTTACTCTGCTCAACCTGTTTTGTCTTTGTAATGATTTTTTCCATCCTTGACATGTGTTTTTTGTCTTTCGGGTACACCTGCACCTACACCTGGACCTGCCATTCTGTGTTTGTTTGTCTCTCCTTCCTGTCCTCTCAAACCTCATTTTGTCGGAGCAGATGGCCGCTTGTCCTGAGCCTGGTTCTGCTGGAGGTTTCTTCCTGTTGAAAGATAGTTTTTCCTTCCCACTGTTATCGTTGTGCTTGCTCAGGATGGAAGACTGCGACAGATAAAGTGAAGATTCAACGATTCTACTGGATTCATTCCTTAGAGAACTTTTACTAAAAGTGGCTTTTGTATGTACAGGTATGTGAATGTTTTTGTGCAGTGCCTTGAGACAAGTTCTTTTGTGATTTGACGTTATATAAACTGAACTGAATTGTCCAGGCCGTTGCTACAGTATGGATTTCTGTAGAATAGTTGACTGGTGTAAAAAGTGCCATATGTGGTACTGTTGTTACCGATTTTGTGGTTTTGTTGAAGTCTTTAAACCATGACCTTCAGCTCATGCTGGAGTGTAGAGTTACTCTTCCTCCTTGACAGTTGTCATTTGAGGTGGTTCAGGCACCTGATTAGGATCTTAGGCACCTCCCTCCTGGGGTTTTCCAGGGATCAGACCCAGAACTCACCAGATACTCTGGCCTGGGAAGGCTTTGGAATCTCCACAGAAGGACCCTGGAGACAGTCGCTGCGGAGAGGGAAGTCTGGGTTTCGTTCACAAACCTGTTGCTCTCACAACCCGGCCGTGGATAAAAAAACGATGGATAAACCCTTATTAGAAACAAACAGTTACACCAAATGTTATGGTTGTTTAGAAGTGTAACAAGTCCGTTTGTTCTTGGTCCGTCAGCCAGGTCAGAATAAAATTCTGTTTTCAGAGCAATCGACAACTTCTCGTATAATAGTTACTAACCTTTCCACAAAATCCCTCTTCAAAAGACCTGAACTACTTATTTAAAAGAAGAACGATCTGTAGAAAAGGGTCAATTTGTAAAATCTTAAAAAGATAAATGGATGGGCAAATGAATGCCTTCTCTGTTGCCCCCCGTTTGAGAGTGAAAAGGGAACGATCTTTCCTTCGTTAATCGTGTGGGCTGGATAACTTGAAATCTAAGTGAGGTACCGGCTTAGGCCACTATCAGAAATTGTGTTGTCACATCAAAATTCAAATTGGCTATGTAAACCCTGCGCATTTGAAGATATTCACAAACGATAATGTTTTGTCAACTGATCGGGGTGCCCAAAGATTAATTTATGGCAAAAAAGGACACCATTGGCCACCCCCTGGCTCCTTCCTTGTACCTGATGGTGGATCCAGGATCGTCAGGATCTGTCACTCTGTGCGCACAAGACAAAACAAAAACCTACCTCTGCTCACAAAAACATTAAGGTTTACTTCCATTCTCTGTTCAACTCCAGTCCAGAAAAACACTCATGTCCAAAACTACAGACATTCACTATTCACATCCCTCAGTGAGGGGGACATCAGTGTACTGCTTGTTTAATTTAGGATAGACTCAAAGCATATCCCTCCTGCTGCCCTCGGGTCAAAATGACCCATGAGGCCCCAGTTTTAAACCCCCTGCAGAGCAGCAGCTAAATAAATCTCTATAAATGATTCGAATAGATATAATCTGGATCAAAGTAAGGTTATCTGCTGGACGCTTCCTCTGGTGTTCCATGTCATGAGTTGAAGCAGAAACAATAAACAGATTAAAAAAAATGCTGCAGACAAACACAGCCATGGAGTCTGGACTCCTCCGTGATCTTCAGCTGTCACTGCTCGGACCTTTGATGGTCTGTTGTTCGCTCTCAGACAGAACAAGCTTTCATCAGACTGGCAGAGAGTTGGATTCCTGACTTCTTGTATATTTTTGTTCAGTAAGAGGACTTGAGAAGTACACGTAATCTGTTTCCACCTACTATCAGTCTGAGCAGACGTCTGATCAGAGCAGCTGGAAACCCATGTGTGGGTGTGCAGGGCCGATTAGGAACTCGGCGAGGAAACGTATTGGATTACGACACAAGGTTCGATATTGGCACACGGCACAGCCTTCTGTTGGGTGACTCTTAAAACTCGTTACGTTTTCTGTCTGTTCTAACAGGCAAATTAACAATTACAGTATTCTTCATCGGTTCCTCACATCTTCCCAGATTTATCTTTAAGCTCAGGTAATTCAGAAGTTTTAAAGTGGAGTTATGTGGATGTGTTATGAGCAATTAATATCTTACCTGCTGTTAATAGCTCTTTGAACAATTTCAGGTGAGAGAAATAAAATTTAATTCTCACAAGATCAACGAGCTAACGGCTACCCGGAGCGAGGTCGAGACCAAAGTGGACTACGGACATCTTAAAACTTCAGTCTCAAGATTTTAATCCCATCTCATGTGAACGCTAATCTATAAACCTTTAAATTGTTCTCTGCCATCACATCAATAGATGCAGAGAACGCTGTACAAGGCACAGCTAAAAAGAGAACATTGATATTGAAACGAACAAGAGCTAAAGTTTCATACGTGCAGAATATGTCTTCATTTTAAATGTTTTCATTTAGGGAACTTTGTTCTGGGATTAATAATCCGAGTTTATCGTTCATCATGAAGGCTCCGACCACAAGGATCACAGAATGTGTGATGTTGAACCTTGACACTTTTGTTCTCCTGTGCAAAGTTTCTTCTGTATGTTTACCGGCATCAAATTAATCCAATAAACAAGCCGTGACTTTTGTTTTTTGTGACTTGTACATTTTACTATGCTTAATGTTGGTTTGTTTGTTTCATAGAAATTTATTTAAATACTTTTAGCTTTAAGTTTTTGTTTTGATAATTTTATTATTTTTTTTCCTACTGCTGAGCTCATTTTAGCATTTAGCTACTGTTTTTTCTCAACTGCTTTGTTAATTTTAGCTTTTATCTACCTGTACTTTTTTAGCCTGTATTAAATTTTAGCTGTTTTGTCAGTCGTAGTTTTTAACTGTTGTGCAGAATTTAGGTTTTAGCTATGATATAGCTGGTTTCAGATTTTGGCTACTGTTTGGTTAATTCTAGGTTCTAGCTTCTGTTTAGCTCATTTAAAAATGTATCTAATGTTTTGCTAGTTTTAGCTTGTAACTATTGTGTAAATTTTAGGTTTTGGTTACTGTCCTGCTAATCTTTTTAATTTATGTGCAAAGTCTTTGCTTTTTGCTGGTTTTTGGCGATTCTTTAAATTTTTGGTTTTAGCTACTATTTAGCTAATAATAAAATGTAGCTACTATTTGGCTAGTCTTAACTCTTAACGACTGTACTAATTTTATGTTTTTAGCCACTGTTTTGATAAACCTTTAACTTTTACACTAACTTTTGCATGCAGCTACTGTTTTGCTAGGTTTAGATCGGGCTACTTGTTTTCTATTTTAGCTACTATATAGTTAATTTTAAATTTTAGCTACTATTTTACCAATCTTTTGTGGTTTTGTGCCTATTTTGGGTTTTAGCTACTGTTTTGCTATATTTAGATTTTGGATACTGTTCTAAGTTTTTGTTTTTAGCTGCTATTAATTAATATTAAGTTTTAGTCATTGTTTTGCTAGTCTTTGTATTTAACTACCGGTACAGTGCTTAGTTTAGGTTTTAACTAATGATTTACTAACCTTTTTAGCTTGGTCTCTAATTTTTGGTTTTAGATACTCTTTTACTGGATTTAGTTTTAGCTACTGTTTTGCTAATTTTAAATCATATCCATCTTCTTTTATTTTTTTACACTTAGATTTAGCCACTTCACCAAACTTTGGCTGTCCTTCAGCTTTCATGATTTTTGCGTTAGGGCCGAGATGGAGTAGAGGCAGGGCAGCTGACCCGGGATCAAAAAGTCGCGGTTCAACTCCAAGCCATTCCCACATGCCGTATTGTCTCTGAGCAAGACCCCCAATCCCTA
The DNA here is from genome assembly GCA_032273985.1 of Hypsolebias coamazonicus. Lineage (NCBI taxonomy): Eukaryota > Metazoa > Chordata > Actinopteri > Cyprinodontiformes > Rivulidae > Hypsolebias > Hypsolebias coamazonicus. The sequence continues at coordinate 8,645,706 of JAVCKU010000042.1, read as the reverse complement.
ATTGTTCCCCGGGCACTTGCATAGCTGCCCACTGCTCCACCTGGGTGTATCTCAGGTGTGATGGGCTAAATGCAGAGATCTAAGTTCACCAGTATGGGAACATACAATGATGACAACTTCCCCTTAAATGGAAATATTTTACTTTGGAGCTGAACAGAGTTTTTATCTCAGCTGACGGGTTTAGTTCTACTACAGGAAGTGTAAATAAACTTAAAAGTTTCCCTCTGCTCCTCTGTCGGCTGCGGCGCTGATCTCAAACCACCAATAGTGTCCTGCGTTTCCACAGAAGGCAGCAGCTTTCAGAGTTATTCATTTCGCCAAAAGAAAAGCTAAAAATAAAACAAACTTTTTGTGCAACAGCTGATTACAAACCACAGTCCTGCCAGAAAAGCACGTCCCGACCCGAGTCTGTTAGATTTTCTGTAAAACTCCCCGTTTTAAAACCAGTCTGAGCTCAAACCATCGAACCAGCTGAACGCCAACAGTAATCTGAGGAAGTTAGCTGTCTCTTCACAATAAAGGCCTAACATTTCTTGAAGAAATGTGCATCATACGCCACCTTCCACCCCAGAGTTTCAATCTAAAATCATCTCAAGTTGAGAAACGACCATTTTAGCTTAAATCTGTTGAGATGACGCACTCAATGAATGACTTTCGGCTCCTGTTGCCTCAACGTTTAGCTCAGTGTTGGTCAAATCAACTGTAGGCATGTTAGGTTTTTAAAGATCAATTGGTCAAAATGTCCATCATTATTTTTCAGAATAAAAACAGAAAAAACCTTCCTGCTGGATCAACAGAGTCGTAGTAAAATTAGTTACCGGTGAAATCGCAGCTATAAGTTTGTGTTCTGGTGCTTTTTATTTATTTTTTTATTTTAGCGTTTCCACAACTTTTTGTACTTCATCTTTTTTTTTTTTAGATACTGGAGTTTTTTCTGAGGAGTTTGATCACATTACAGAGATGAGTTCTTGAGAATCAGACAAATGAAATCTAAAAGATGAGGTACAATCTGCAGAGCCAGCTGAAAACATCCATAATTCATGCTCTGCAATCTAAAAATCATCCCCGAAGAGAGCGTCACGTTGAGAACTTCGGCTCGTGTTGCTCCAACTGTTCTGTCAGGAAAGATTTTGTTTTTGTTCCTTTTCCTCTTTTTGTTCAGTCCTCTGTGGAAATTTGCGTTTGCCCTTCGGCCACACACAAGACCCCCCCAAAAAAGCTCTACAGTTAGTCTCCAAGTTTCGTTTATTTTTTCTTTAACCAAGGTTATTTTCCACCATCTTGAATTTTATTGACCCTTTTTCTCTTTTCGTACGTTTTTTTTTTTTTCAGTTCGTAACTCGTTCCTCAGTTTTTGTTCTATTTCAACAATTCATGTCTCAAAACGTTCAGCTCGTTCAGCTCATTCCTGCTGGGACTTTTGGTATTTGTGCAAGTTTTACTTTTTGAAATATTTAGCTTTGTCGACCATGTTTTTTCCATTGAAATTGAATGGAGCTCCATATCGTTCACACCCTTTGAGCTGCTCATTTCAGCTTAATTCTGGTTCAGCTTTTTTCTGCTAGTTTCACCTTCATTCCGCACCTTTAATCTAAAAAAGCTAAGTCTGGTCCTCTGGACATTCAAAAAAAAACAAAACAAAACAAAGCAAAAAAATTGTAGAAA
>JAVCKU010000042.1:8627102-8643941 GCA_032273985.1 Hypsolebias coamazonicus | reverse complement strand
GCAGATGGCCGCTTGTCCTGAGCCTGGTTCTGCTGGAGGTTTCTTCCTTTTAAAAGGGAGTTTTTCCTTCCCACTGTTGCCATTGTGCTCGCTCAGGATGGGAGACTGCGACGAAGTGAAGATTCAACGTGTCTGCTGGTTTTCTTGGAGAACTTTACTAATGGACTTTTCTATGTATGTGAATGTTCCTGTTCAGTGCCCTGAGACAACTTTGTTGTGAACTGGTGCTACATAAATAAGCTGAACTGAATTTAATTGTTTTTGCTTTTTTTGGACTCACTTGCCTTTTGTTTTTATTTTATTTCATTCTTCTTATCAGTAAAGTCGTGTAAAAACTAGCTTTTATGTTACCTCTGCACTTGGTGCCCTGATGCATGCTCAGTTATCCAGGTAGAAAAATCTAACAGTTAAATCAGACCCAGTCAAGAAGAAACTGTCCAGAAGACCGGACTTAACTCTGTACGTAGTGATTCATATTTTGTTACATTGTGCACTTTTTTTTCTGTTTTGTTGGTTGAGGTCATGACATTTTAACTTGTTAACAAAATCTGTATTATTTAAAGAAACAAAAGAAAGCTGTAGAAGTAAAAATCTATGGTACAGCATCTTGAAAAGTTTCCTTTTACCAGTACAAAAAAAGCTCAGATTCCAACACCAATAATAGCAAGAAGTACAGAAACAATTGCCCCAGGCATATTACAACACCCCCCCCCTCCCAAGTCCATTGAAACATCCTTTTTTTTGAGCAGCCTTTTTGATCTTTGATCATCTAGTTATTGGAATATTGTTTGCTGTTGTTTTGCAGTGATTTATCTTGAAGAGGAGCGCTGATTAGAAGACGGAGCCTACAGAGGACACGACTTCTCCCAGCTGCTGTTTTCCATTAAAGCTGCAAAGTTGGAAAAGTTTTCACGGAAGACCTCATCCCTGAGAGAACCTCGTTTCACTGGTGACGCCTCTCTGATTATGGAAATGGATTTAATTGGATGGATCTTACCTTTCCAATATTTCCAATGGAAAGCCAAGCATCACTGATGAGAATGAAAACCTATAGTCTTTGGTTTTTAAAGTTGTACGCCAGTGTTTTAATTTCAGTTTCATTCATCATTAATGTCCAGTTTTCTGTGTTGATAGATTCAAAAGAAAAGAAAAGTAGAACATTTGTTTTAACTCAAATGCAGCAACAACCAATGCACCCAGCCATTGAGGCCCAAATCCTAATGAATGCCGTTGGATAGACAAGAAATTTCATCCAAATAAAAGAATAATAAAGGTACCAAAACCTTAACAAGTCTGCCTTTGTTCTTTTGCTCCCTCCACCCACTACAAGCAGGCATCGTTGCAGCTTTGAGGGCAGCTCAGAGAGTTCCATGCCCATCGGCCTTCGGTCACATGGGATGTCTGAGTTTGACAGCATAAAGTCTTTCTTCTGCAGAATAAGACCCCTAAGCAATAGTGGGTGAGCTGCTAGTAACCATTCACTCCACAGGGAGGTAGACAAAGCTCGGTAGTGCTGTATACACAAAGTGCTGGTTAGGGATAAGACAATGGACCTTTGAAAACATGATTGAATGCCACAAAGTCTTTTTTACTATATTTGCTTTTGTGCAAATGTGTCTGATTTGTTCAGTAGAAGTTAACTGTATACACAAGAAAAAGTTCAAACCATAATTCCTATATTTGAAATGTTGAATTCTGCTCTCACAGATGTTACATTAGTAGTCGTTTTTTTTCCAGCATCCTGATAGTTTATACTAAAAACATTAGTAAGGTTCTAGTGTGAGCTCAAAGAAGGAATGGGTCAGTTATTCATGTCCTGACAACATGGAGGGAATAATTAAACCTTATACCAGGAGGATCATCACTTCCTGCCACAGCCAACATGGGTCAACATTCTTCCAATATTGCTGTCAATATGTGACGCTTAAGTTGTCTTAAGAAAGTAAGGAACACCAATAATTATTAATGTTTTGGTTACCTCCAATCATCATATTTAGATATGGTCCCTATTCAGCCTTAACATATTGTGAACGTAAAGGATTTATATGTGAATATTTGCTTTTATAAACTAAATAAATTACAATTTTTTCCGGGCTGTACGTCGCGCCAAAGTATAGGTCGCATGAGTCAAAAAATGTAAACGTGAATGACACCATCCCACTCACCATCCCACAAATCGATTGGCGGCCGCAGGAATGCGCACAGGAGGACTCGCTTTTGTAGTTCTTTGAAATTTAACAAGCGTAACACCCAAAAACAATTATTTGCACCGGTCGGCACCTGTGCCAGGAGAGAGGGGGCCCAGTCCCTCTGCCGCTGGAGCGGGGAGGAAGGGCGCAGCGAGGCTCGTGGTCCGCAGCCCTGGGAAGTGGTGAGGTCTGGGCAGGGTGACGCTGTAGGGAACCCTCCCAGGTTGACCCAGAGCCGGTTGTGGTGCACCGCTGCGAAGGAAATGCACCTGACAGGAGCCAAACAGACACGGGGGAGGTCCCAGGCGAGGGGTAATCCTACGCCGCCAAGCAGCCGTCCCTTCTGCCAGGTTGAATCCCCCGGGCAGACTGTGCAGACTCCACCCATTTACAAACTTTCTTTCTGCTACTTGATTACCATTTTGGGCTGTATATTTTATTACCTGCAGTTTGAAATCTGCAGAATAGCATTTTCTTTTCTCAGTTGTCTCTAAGTAAATGTTTTTTTGTTTGTTTTTTTGAGGGGGTGGCAGCGGTAGAGGAACAACATATAGTTGTAAAAAGCCTAGAGGGCCGTCTTGTGGCTGCAGATGTTGATGTTTACTCTTTGATTCATGTCAGTATGAATGAACATTTAACACGACAGTCAAGAATTGTGTCATGAATAGAAACAGAAAAAAAACGTATACAAGTCGCTCCGGCCTCTGTGTCGCAGGACTGGCCAAACTAGGAAGGAAAAAAAAAAACGGCGAGTTATAGTCCGGAAAATATGGTAGTATTATCAGCTTTTATCAAAAGCATCCAAACAATCTGTTGTGTTTAGTTGTACCACTGATATTATTTTGACAGTTAATGATGTTATTTGTATCCCCACAATGGGTGAAATGTCATTGTTGGCTTCTGTGTATTCTTGACCACCAGTCAGTTGTCAGTTCCAGCTCACACAGATCTGGCTTCCATTACGAGATCAGTCAGGTCACAGAAGTGCTTTGGTCATTTCCCTGCCTCAAATTAAAGCTGATTCCAGAACAGAGACCATATTTATTCTTAATTGACTTGGTTTTCTTGGCGGCTGCTTTTCCCTGACGTTCATTGAGAGAAAGGACAGAGGTTATGTTAGGAATCCCCTACTTCCTACTGGAACCTTTAGAATTTCATAACTAGCTCAGTGGTAAGGTGTTTTCTCGTCTGTAAACTAGGGAGCCAAGTGTTTTTGAGCAAGAACTAAATGTACTTACACAAAAAATACCAAATACTGAGTATGATGGCACTTGTTTTCAGATTTGATCATGTGAAATTTAACATAAATGCTGTTATAATGATGAAATCGTGAATTACTAGCCAAACGTAATGCTGTATGGAAAGCTAACAACTTTGTTGTGGCTCTTCGGACTGATGAAGTCCTTTGGATGAAAGACGAAACATTTCAACAAAAAGAAATCGTCAAGAGGAGCTGATTTAACATTGTTGGACAAGCCCTCCTCTAATTAATCTGATTTTTACCATTTCTGAATATATTTCATTTTGTATTTAGCTTTAGTTTTGTAAAAACTAGTCAATACCATAGTTTGATTTCCTCCTAATGGAAATGCTGTATGCTGCAAAAGCTGCACCAAACAGACGTCAGTGCTCCAGCTGCAGCTGGCCGTTACTGAACTGAAAGCCACGTTTTCACAGAAAGCTGTTCAAAAGTGAAGGACAGAAAACAACAAGCATACATCGCCTCCCGTTTCCATCATAAACTGCAAACTGTAAATGACCACAGAAAACTAGGGACGGGGTGTGGAGCATTCAAAATTCAATCAAGTGAAGGCCATCTCCAGTGGGGTAACAGCAGGCAGAGGCAGGGAGGGGGGCATGAGGGAGAACTCAGCTGAAGTTTCCATTGGGCCCACTGTGCTCCTAATGCAGCCTTGGATGTAATTGGGTCCCAGAAGGCTGTTCATTATTGCTGGTGAGCGAGGCAACAAAACAGAAATGGGGTAGAGGGGAAAAAGAAAACGTCTCGTTCTCTGCTCTGTGCCTTTGTCCCGGCAACATTACAGGACATGAGTTCATTAAAAGAGCAGTTGATGCCTCTGTTTTTCTCATCAATCTCACTTCTGCTCTTATTAAGTTTGTAATGACAGCAGAGCTTGTCCCTGTCAGCCACCACATACTCAAACAGAGAGGAAGGACAAGTAGGAGACAAGGGAGGGGCGGCTAATGCGAGGGACGCCTCATTTCAACAAATCTCACAGTGGTCAACATCTATCATCACCATAATCTCCTCATCAGATCTCAGGTAGATTATATGTAGTCTGCAGGGGATCATTGTCCTCTTACGTAAAAGGCGGCTTTAATCATTTGGGTGTGGCAGTGGAGCCCATTTCAGAGGCGTGGCTTTGCACCTAATCCTGCTGCTCCTATCTGCACCGCCTTGGAGGCCATTTTAATTCCCTCCATCATTACAGGGTCCTTTCGTGGGAAGCTATAGTAAAGGTGACTGCTGACACTGTCATTCACAAGGACTATTTCAAAATGTCAGCCTGTAGCTGAGATTTGTCTCATTAAAGTTGGTGGAGTCCATTATATCCATCCCCTCCTCCACCTGCCACACTCAATCAAGAAAACTTGGAGAGCTGAGGGGTCGAGGCCACGCTTATAATGTGCTTATTTGCATGAGAGTTACAGCAAGTCAGATGATCACTGACCAACAAGAAAGGGAGTGCAGCAGAGGGACTCGGGTAAGAGCCAAACGGTTGTTAGCTGTGGAGCTGGTTTTTGTTCTTCCTCCTAATTGCTGCCAGTTGGTAAAAATGGTTTACCAGAGACTTTAGGTGCGAATGTGGTAAAAGACACGAGCACCATCCAAGTTTTGCAGGCAGGCGCGTGACCTGAGAATCTGGATACAGCACTCGATGCAACTTATAGATGCATCTTTACAACTGAGGAGTTTGTAGATGTTTTACATCATGAGGGGAAGAAGGTGCATAAAGTACTTGCACGTTTTGTCACTAATCTGCAACTCCACTAACTAAAAATACATTTAGTGGAAGTTTTAGTAAAACCTTTTGTATTATGTACTGTATTTTCCGGCGTATGAGTCGCTCCGGGGTATTATTGTTCTAGAATTGCGCCGCTCAAGGTGGCTGCATGTTGAAGTAGCTCGCTTATAATTCTTCCTGAGATTTTGCTTTGGAAAACTTTAATTACTCTCTCTTTCTGTTTGTGAATCGATTTTTCGGATGGTTGTTTCCTCTGGTGTCGGGTGCTGTGTGGCTGGAGGGATTTTTACTGAAACCTTTTTACCTTTTGGACATTTGTTATGACGCGTAACCACGACAACAAGATGGTTTTCTACAACTGGGAGCTGCTGAATAATGTCGCAAAAGCTCAAATAATACCTGAACTACAGTCCCAAATCCAAAATGAATAGAAAAGGAGGTGCCGTGGATGCATTCCCATCTACCTGGAGGCAGCGTTCGAGTACTTGACTGTCGAGATCTTGGAGGTAGCGGGAAACGCGGCTTGTGGCAGCGGGAGGACCGGGATCGTCCCCCGGCATCTGCAGTTAAGTCCACAGTGACGAGGGGCTTGGCAGGCTGCTGGGAGAAACGGCCATCGCTCAAGGAGGAGTTCTGCCTGGCATTCAGGCAGTTCTGCCGCCCAAGAGGACCAAGAGGTCTGCTGGGTCTGGATGAACCGATCAGCATCTGCAGCCAGTTTCTTCAGATCCACTGTGGACTGCTACAAGAGATCCTTCCTGCTCAAAGCCATCAGCATCTATAACAACGCTAATGACACCAGGATGATGAGTTACAACAATTAATTTCCCTTTGGGATTAATAAAGTATTTTTGAATTAAATTGAAGTTGCATCAGTCAAAAAAAGCATCATGAAGAAGAAAAATAAACATATATAAGTCACTTTGGAATAAAAGTTGTTTATTATGCGTCACCACTGACCCCCGGGAAACGTGGGCCGGTGTCATGCCAAAAATCGATTGGCTGCCAAAAATGGATTTGCGGCCGTGCGCACGGGAGTACCCACTTAACGAGTTTAACACAATTATTTGAATGCTCGACATTATAGAAAAGGTGTGTCTCAAGTTTAACTTTTCCTTAATAAATGCACTTTAATGGTCAATGTTTGGTGGGAGTGGTGGGGGTAATGGTACAGGAACAATATACAGTATACGCCTACCGGTAGTTGTCAAAAGCCTAGAGGGCCCTCTCGCGCCTCTAGTGGTGGCAAATGGTAATGTTTACTCTGGTTCATGTCAGTATGAATGAACATTTAAAGCGTCAAAAATTGTGTCATGAATTGGAAAAAACAACCACAAGTTGCTTCGCTGTAGAAGTCGCAGGACGGGCAAATCTGTGCAAAAAAACTGTGACTTACATGCCGAAAAATATGGTAGTTGTATTTTTAGATGCTGTGTCCGTTGCACAAAAAAGATGTTGGAGATCGATTGTTAAAAAAAAAAAAAGACTATGTAGAATAATTAGGAACCATTTATGCATTCAGCTGATAGTTTCTGTTGAATTTCAAATTTAACGATTCCTTTGTTCCAGCTTTTTTCAATACATGCAGCTTTTACTCCATTTTTTTTTTTAAATGTTGATTGAACAGTAAGAAAAGCATTATGTGTATTTTGGGGAGTATCATCTGCTACTTTCACGATTCCCCTTCGTAGAACTGTTGTAGTAAAATCAAATAACCTATTTCCGACCAACTAATCAATCATTGATTAGTCACATTCTAATGTTTCTACCTAGTTGAGGCTCTGGCTGAAGAAAATAATGCAGTGTAATAATTAAATAAACTTAAATATGTGTGCATATATTATCAATGAAAACATTGACTGCAAAATGAAACCAACGGGAGTTTTGTAAAGTAGTTACATTTATTTCTTTATATACATAAGATGTTCAAAAATGAGTCCCGTTTTGCAAAGGCTAAAAATATTCAGCTTCTCTACACAATATATTTGAAGTAGCGTGATTTTCTGATCACGAGAGAGCAACAAAAAAGGTGTGCATCAACTAAATTATCTTAAGTCATGTTTGCTTTATTAAAAACAACATTTGGTAGATGGGGTGTATAAATCTGAAGTAGTTTGTGATATACTGTGACACGTGTTGGAGCAAGAAGATGGATAAAGGTCGATTATCAAGCCTGAAAGACTTTTGTGTGCATTTAAATTCAAATGTAGAGTGTGGCACGAAACTGCCACAAGTAGAATTTGAATGGAGCCTCTCGAGTCTGTCGAGGAGCAACACACAGTTCAGCTCACTGCACAACAACTAGTCACTGCACGCACACAAAAACCAGCAACGGTGAAATTAAACCATTATTTTTCAGCTGACCTCTGAGAACAAAGTCAGGAATGTAGAAATCCTGACTACAGGAATTACAAGACGTCTGTCGCATTCCATTTTACAGACACCTGGAAAAATAAAACATAAATATGAAATATACAACAACAACAAAAAAATAACACAACCGATGGTTCTGTCTTCCTAGAAATGGACCACGAAGCAGCTGGTGGCTGTTGAAGGTGGAGAGAGGCGTTCCCATCGACCTGCTGTGCCTTATACAAGCTCTCACTCTAGTGGTGCGCACGTGAAGTGCAGCGACTGGCCGCGCTCCAACCACAACTGGCAGCTGCAGGTGAACTCTTCTGATGCGACGTCCGAGAATTCAACTTGCCAGGTGTTTTTTTTTTTAGAGCCCAAAACGGGCCGGGGTGCGTCTGGGTGTCATGGGGGCCTCCTCTTTTCTTCCTGGGGTGCAGATTTTTACAGCTCTGAATTGAAAAAAGACAAGTAAAGGTCACACACACGTTAAATTCCTGGCAAAAACCAATGCAGACATGTTCCTGTTCTTAGTTTTCTACACCCTCTTATAATCTAGCTGTTTTACTTTTCAATACTTTTCCTTTTGATGGTTATTTTGTTTAGATTTGTTAAAAAAAAAAAAAAGTATGCTTCTTTTGTGACTGTCGTCCACTGTTGTCATCACTCTGTTAAAACCAGGTCTCTTGTAAATGAGTCCCAGAGGCTCACTGGGGTTAACCTGAATAAATAAAGGTTGAATGAACATACACAAAAAAAGTTGTATTTGCTAAAAAAAATGTTGAGTGAAACACTAAACATTTCTTGCTTTAGAGTTTCAGAAGAAGAAAACGATGGAGGCGAGTGCAGCTGGAACAGAGCGGAAACGCAGGCTGGTGTCTTTGAGAAGAGTGCTGGGACATGGAGCCTGACAGCACAATCTATCATCTTTAATTACGTGACAATGACACTGCCTACACTTCCCTCATCTCTCCTTCTTGCTCACAGACACACACACCTTGAGCGATTACACCATTAGACCTCCACCTCTTTCCCGTCACTGGGGGGTTTTCCACCAAAAGCTGCTCCGATGTTAGCTTTCTGTTTCAACCACTAAAACCTTCAACTGTTGCTGGTTCAAAAGAACTACTTGTTTTTGTGCCTGGAAGCACGGCTGTGAAGAACAAGTGAATCGGTGTATCCAAAGCCAGATTAGCATTTATTCTGATCGGAGAAAACAAAAAATCGGAGCCAAATCGTCCAAAGAGCAGAGGAAAAACTTGAACTCATCCGTTCATCATCTTGCTGTTGTGGTGTAATATCGTCAAGTTGTACGTGCTGGTTCATGCAGTGCACAGCAGCATTCACAAAATGTTTTTTTTACTGAATTAATAAACACTATTTGCATCTTTATGCATACATATTGGCTGTTGTTTATGTGTCCCATTAAAAACAGCATTTAATATTCCTGTTTGCGCAACAGGTCATTAAAAACACCAACTATAAATTAGACCGATGATATAAAGTCATCTGTTCGCAGGAAAACCAAACAAACACCGACGTCTCCATGCACCGTTCTTTACAAAAACATCAACAGATAAACAATTTTGGAAGAACTATTAAAAATTAAAGAATGTGGTTCTTTTAGGTTGTGGAAAATGTTTTTTGGGAGTTAACTTTGAGCCGACTGCAGCACCAGGTCTGAACCATCGCTGGGAGGTGTTGAAAAGGTGCACCCCCACCCAAAGAAACAAATTTCACGCCCATCTTTTCGTCCTTGTTCAATTCCTCCACACAAGCTGTGGTTTCGCAGCAGCATTTAGCACAAACAGAGAACAAGAAATGTTTTGTTGAACTCTTACAACATGGACTCCTCAAAGAGCCACTTAATGTTTTAACTATGCACAACTACTTATGTCTACTTTTATTTTTGTATTTCAGTTTGTTTTTTCCAGCAAATCTTTCCTAGCAATAACGTATAACTTGAAATGTATTTATTACTATATGATAGAATACATCAATTGTGACAAATGTTAAAATTTATGATTTAAGCATAACTCAGATCAGTGTTTTTCAAAGTGAGGGCCGCAGCCCCCTGGGGGCTGCCAGGGGTGCCTCTGAGACCTGGAAAGAAGATTAAAAACAAAAAAAGCTAAAAAAAAAAAAAAACATTAGTAATATTAACAATAAAAACTGCCCACTAGGACAATCTGTATCTGTCATTTCCAGATAAACACGCTTGAGACAGAAGTTAAATTTGTCTTGTTTTTCTGGTCAACAGTTTGTTGAAAAGTTGATTTTTTTTTTTCCCAGTGGGAATATAATACAATGTTTAAAACATGTTCATGTTCAGCAGCTGTAATAGAATACTGTATAGTGAATAAAAGTTAAAACATTCTAAAAGTTCATGTTTCTTTACATATTTTGTAGCATTGTTTGTGGGTTTGCGAGGGGGGGCCTCGGCCAGAAGCTAATACCTCTGACTCAGATGACTATAGTCTAACGATTAAGCCTCAAGGAAACTTGGAAATGAAGAAAAAAAAAGAATAAATCTAAACGTATATCCTGGAATTAACAAGCCCAAAGCTACAGCCTGTAGGCCTGAGCAGTTTGTTAGTACAAGACAAAACAGTGATTTTAAAAAGTCGAACATCTCAAACACAAACAAAAAAAAAATACTTTCTGACTAATACTGGTCAACTTGCACCTCTTACTGAAAACCATATAGGTACTGTAAACATCAAGAAAAGTAAGTATAAGGAGTCTCAGAAACCCGTTTGGATTCATGGAGCTTCATATAATGAAATTTTCCTCTAAGTCCATTTTAGAAAAACATACATCCAATGACGTGGACCCTCAAATGTTCACATTTATCCTCAGCACCAGTCGCTCTGACGTTCACTAATTGACAGCAGGGAGACAGGTGATAAACAAATGAAGGCAGACCTGGTAAATTATTTCATTCTAGTTACACTGAACTCGGAGGAGAAAGCAGCGAGGCCTGCTGAAGGACAGAAGATGAGCAGAAGCCCAGGAGAGCCTTCAGCTTCATTACCACATCCCAACTTCCTCTCTTTAAATCTAATTCTTAATCCTTTGCCTCTAGTGTGATTATTTCCAACATATCTGTCACACTAAATTCAAGCCAGATAAACCAGCTGAATAATTAACAATAAAAAAGTCCTTTTTAAATCACTCTTTATAACCTTATTTTTCTCTGCAAAGCTGCCAGATGAGTGTGAAATTAAATTTTTTTGGTCTTAATTTGAAAATGAACGTTCCCCTCCTCTCTCTGTTCTGCAGTGGCACAATTTAAATTGCTGCAGTAATGGGGGTCAGCCTGGAGTCAATATTATTTCTTTTTGTCTCGTCTGGAGGGACCAGAGGTGAGACAAGCTCATCATGAAGAGTGAGAAAGGTGGAGCTGAGAGAGTGCGAGCGGAGGGGCGGAGGAACGGATTGGCGCTGAGGTGGGTAAATTAAACATTTCTAATCTTGACAGAGTTGGAAAATGAAGGCCAAGAAGAAGGACAGCTGGATGACGCCTGTAAGGTGAACCAGTTACAGTGAAGGTGCTTTGCTGACGTACCTGACACTGTTGGCATTGTTCTTCTTCTCCTGCTCTTCTCGTCGCGCTCGAAGTTGCTCCTCAGCCAGGACCATTTCCTGCTCCATGTTGTTGATCTCCTCCTTGGCCCGCCGGCGGTTCTCCTAAAGGTGCAATACACACAAATGAAGCTGTAACCCAAGACGCTCGTTTTCCATTTACCCAAAAAGGTCAAAGCTCTCACGGTATCTCGCTTGGTGTTAGCTGGTCTTGGTCACCTAAATGTTTGGTTTATTTCAGATGACACATCCACCAAAGTGAAAGACCCACATATTGAGCCTGTGCTTAATATTTTAGCTTCCTTTTTTAAATACACACCTGTTGCTGAATCAGCCTCAGTTTTACTGGTTGGATTTTCATTGAGATTTCAGAAGCAAGTATTAAATTTACAAAGTAATTTCTCACTCGGAAATTGGGCATGAAGGCCCAGTAACGAATCAGAGCAGAAGTTTGAACTCTTTAACATCTAACTATATTTTTAAATCTACTTTTCTGTATGAGGACACCGTCATGTTGATGAAGACGCCCCCTTAGATATTTCTGTTTCACTGATAACACAATGTCATGAATGACAGTAAAGGTCATAAGACAACAAGGGGCTGCAATGACAATTTACAATTCCATTTATTTTTCAAAGTGTCAGTAAACACGTGTTTTTTACGCAACTGAGTTATTAATACTAAACACAGATTACATTTACTTACAAATGTTTTCTAAACTAAGTAGATTTTGTGTATGGTATTTTCTGGCATATAAGTCGTGGTTTTTTTGCTTAAATTAGCACGTCTGCGACTTACAGAGCGAAGCGACGTAATTATGTTTTTTCCCATATTTAGAACAATTTTTGGCTGAGATCTGACGATTTCATTCATTCTGACATGGAAAATATTGAACACTACCATGTTCAGCCACTAGAGGGCCCTCGACTAATATGGCAAGCCAAGTGTCTCATTAATAGGTAAAAGTGGTGATTAATGTGACTCTTGACTTGCCATAGAAGCCACCTTCATCTCGCTCCGGAACTCCTGGAGCAAACGTCAAATCAGCTGCATTTCGCCGAGCCGCCCAGGAGAAATGCAGCTGATTTGATCGTCAAAGTGCATTTATAAAGGAAAAATTAGACTGAGACACACCTTTACTATAATTTCGAACAAACAAATAACTGTTTCTAAGTGTTAATCGTGTTAAATTCTTCTTAAAGTCCTCCCGTGCACGCTCCCGCGGCTACCGTTTGGCAGCCAATCAATTTTTGGCACAACCCGGCCCACATTTCCATTTGTCAGCTTTTACACATAATAGATGCAACGTATAAGGCAAAGCGGCATATTTATGTTTTCTCCACTTAATTAAACATATTTGGATTGATGCGACTTATACGGCGGTAAATATGATAGTGTTTAAAAAAATACCAACACGTGTGTTTTTGTGTGTACAAACTGATCGATGGCCAGCCTTGTCCAAGCTTACCTGTCTGCTCTTCCCTGCGTGTTTGATGCTATAGAACATGGGCCCAAGTTCTGCCAGCCACTCTCCATCCACAGCAGTAACACACTGCATGTACTCCTATCACACAAAACACAAAGTGACCATTAATAACAGTCAGTTTTACTTGACCCAGGTTCTGTCGGCATGTTTACCTTCGTGGTCATGACGAGCTCGTGGTAAATGATGTAGTCGGGGGTGTAGCCCATACCAAACAGGGAGCTTGTAGGATGGAGGTGACATGGCATGCCTGTTCTCACGTTCACATATTCTCCAATGCCCTGGGAGCAAACACATGCATACACAAATTAAATCCTAACTCTAAATTACAGGACTCTGCGGTGAAGCTTAAATATGCGCTTGTGCCTGCTTCTACAGGGGCACGTTAAGGTCAAAGCTAAGCAGGTAATGTAGTCTAATTTGCTTCTCAACCTGTCTTAGATGGCAGAAAAATCCACCTGAAGTATATCCAGCATTACTATGTTTGCTTAGGTCGGCTGGCTCCTCATAAGTCAAACTGAGAACCTTTCTTATACACTCATGATTTCAAATTCCCTTTCAGATTTTAGCGTTGTATTAATGTGAGGCCAGAGGGGATATTTCACCACTCTGTAATTATGCAGCTATAAATCTGCCACGACCACTCGCTGCTGGGCCTAACATATTAACTGAGAGAACCCCAGCGTGGAGACTGTACCTTCAGCTTGGCTGCCTGATGGAAGTAAGCTGCACAGATGCACTTTCTGATGATGTCCCAGTCTGAGCCGCAGGAAACAAGGTTCATCTTCTGCTGCACCATGATGTCCTTTAACTGGGATCGCACTTCACGCACCTGCAAACAAATGATCAAACGTAGAAGCAACATAAACCGCAGTGGCTTACAAATACCACAGACTTCTTTTTTTTTTTGTAAAAGACGTATTCCATCATTTCAAAACATTTAAGAGTACCACAAATCACAGTATCACAAGTTTCCAAATTTATAAAACTTTTATCTGTTGCTTTTATAGTCATTAATTTCTACCCAAGAGTCTGAAAACCAAGCTACAAGCAAAAGACAATTTACAAATTAAACTGCACATTTTCATGCAGTAACGTTGGAACTCGTCAAGCACAAATTCAATCCATCCAGATTTCCATTTAATGCCAAAGAGGAATCAGAAGTCTGACCTTGCGCATGGCTTTGGTGTGGATAAAGTGGTCATTGCACCAGATGCTGGAGTAATTGTTGTTCTTCCACTGCATGTAGACGTTCAGGTAAGTGAGGTGGTCGCTCTCAGGGACTGAGAACTTCTCCCTCACCTGGTCACTCTCCTCCTCACGACCCTGTCAACATACATACATGAATTTTATTTTTTATCAGTTTTTTATGCTTTACAGGCAGAAGTATTGATGTAAAAAGCCTTCTATACACATCAACTGTCACAACAAACACTAAGCGGTTAACTGTTCATACTGACTCGTGTAACTGTACAAGCTTGACTCCAGTTTTAGTCCCCACTATAACCTGTAGAAATTATTTGGTTCTAAAGTTGCCATAATGTTGCTTTTTGCTGTTCAGTTCATGCTTTTGCACTGAATAATCTGCAGTTAGTTTATGATGTTGTGAAGATGGAAAAAGAGAATCACAGAAGTACATTTTTTTAACTGGAGAATTAAAACAGTTAAGGCTTCAAAAAGCTCAGGGGAACTGCAAAGTCAGATAAAAGTAGGCCTGTCGCGATAACAAATTTCACCGGGCGATTAATTATCTCAGAAAGTATTGCTATAAACAATATTGTTTGAAATTTTGCAATAATTATTGTAAAATTTAAGAAGAAATGTTTGTTAATTTGTTTTGAGTGTTATACCTTTTTTGACCACCAGATGGCAGTATAAGAATGTTTGAACAGAAGGATGGATAGTGAGGGAGTGAGCAGCGTGTCTCTAATGGGAGGGAGGCCCCTTGACACGACATGGGCTGTCTCTCAAAATGTCAGACGCTCGGTGTGGTTTGAGCTCTTTAGCATTTTTCACACAAAGCTTTTAATTAAAAAAAATCAGTAAACAAGTTCTCGGCTTCTTTTTGCAGAGAAAAACTTTTCAGGCACGGGTTTCAACCGTGAATTTTGGAGCTTCGACAAGACGGAGGTTGACCGAGGTCAACCTGTTAGCTTAGCTCGTAGCTTAGCTGCTTTTAGCGATCCAAAAACAAGATTTTGGACGGTTAAAATGGATTTTAAAGAGAAAAGGGAGGAGTCAGGGAAGAGCACTGGAGTTGAACCTTTTGTCATCCAGTGTCTTCAGCAGAAAGAGAGAGACACGAAGAAACGATAAAGCCAATAAATGAAAATGAGGTTGATAATTTTCGTTTGTCATGCGATGAACTGATTTATTGTTTATCCCAACAGGCCTAGATAAAGGTATTTAATTTATTTTCGTTTTATTTACTCTTTTTGCAGAAGTTCAAACTGAAGGGCTTCTGTTGCAAAATGCTTTCCCCTCTCGAAACTCACAATGAGAAATGGAAGATGATGAAGCTCTGAGCTGACAGCTGTAGCTGCACAGGTGACGTGCAACGTGTGTCTAACAAACCACGCAGGTGTCAATTAGCCAACTCGACAACATGGTTCTGGGGTTTGGAAACACACTTGGCTTAATAAGGCCATCTTTAAGAACATACATTAAAACTTGTGCTAAAATCAACCGCTGTATATAATCACATCATTTTAAATGATCAGTAACACCTAATAGCAGCAATATTCAGTACTGTAAAATGATTTTTAGAAAATGCCCTCAAAACAATTAAAAAATAAACACTTTTACTCAGTTATGATGTAACCTCGGTTAAAAGACTGGTATAAAAAATAACTGAGGGGCAATAGCTGCTTTAATTTGGCTGATTTTTGCTAAATAATTCTTTCCTGGTGGTCTCCACTTTCTGTTCACACCTACAGCAACTTTCAAACAATAACAGTGACTCAAAACAGGCAAATACCTTAGGTCTGTAGAAGATAGCTGGCACAGACAACATAGAGACGATAATGAGGATGTCTGCACTGCAGCCCATGTCACAGGACACTATAAGCATCTTTGAGAGGGCAGGGTCGAGGGGGAACTCCACCATCAGACGCCCAGTTGGTGTCAAAGCACCTGCAAGGACAAATAATAACAGGTACAAGGTCACACGTGCAAAAACAAAGAGAAAACAGGAGGAACTAACATTAATATGACTGATGACCTTCTTTACTATCTAAAGCTCGCTGGAGGCGTCAACATTATGACACTTCTCAATCAGAGCAGGGAGGATGAACTGCTGACAGCTGAGAATACTTTCGTGAGATCAAAAACTTTCTGATTCAAATAATTAGACCCAAAAAAAAGTATAAGAAGATTATGAGGAAAAGCAGAGCAGCAGAACATTCAGTCTGGGGCAGGTAAGCTTTAATCAGAGATAATCTCCCGTTAACACACCATACAGAGAATCAGCAAAAGTCCCCCCTTATCCCCAAATCCCTAAATCCCCTGGAATCTGGCTAAGGATGAGACCCAACCAGTCAAATCAAGCACAGGATAAGTTCCTGGGCAATTACGCCACTGACTAAACCTGACGACGACCTCCTCTAGGCCTGTTTACAGTCTGCATCAGGAGAGCAGCCTCCTGCACGGAGAACACGCTCCTGTTTGTAGAGTCGTTACAACTCTGCAGAAGCTCAAAGCAACACTCAGGACATGTCATCCTAAAATACACCGTGTTACAGTAGGTTACAAAAATGTTCACCCTTCTTATGATCTTTTAAATGTCTGCCTTGTGGATGGCAGGTTAACTGCCAAAAATAATTCAAAATAAAGAAGTTAAATAAGCAGGAAACAAAATGTGCTTTAAATTTAAATAATTAAGGTAATCAAATTTAAGATTTTGTTACGTTTTTGTTCATTTCAAATATTCAGAACAGCCAGAGCTGTCAATTCATTACAGCGCCTAACACAGTCTGGCACTGGTTTTAAAGAGTCAAACGACTGAATTTTAATTGTTCAAGCAGTCCAGGTAGTTCATATTTCACTGTAACATTTTTATAAGACTCACTATTTTTTGTTGTTTGTTCACAAACCATGGTTATTAATGTTCAAATTTTAACAAGTCCATACAATAAAAAACAAACATTTTCACCAAACCATGTTATTTTAGAGTCAGAGTCAGTTTATTATTGCCATTGTCAATGAATAAGATTCACAAACTAGGAACTTGCTTTGGCATAAAGGT
>JAVCKU010000042.1:8595514-8606853 GCA_032273985.1 Hypsolebias coamazonicus | reverse complement strand
TTTCGACCGATAGTTATGGGGCTGATTATGAGTAATAACGGCCATTGAATGGTTGATAACATTCGAAGCGGGTGAACCAGTCAGAGCGAGACCTGACTTGGAGAAATGAATCCACGCTTTTATCACAGCTCGTCTTGACGACTGTAGTGCACTGTACGCAGGCATCAGCCGGACCTCTCCCGCTCGTCTGCAGCTTGTGCAGAACTCTGCTGCTCATCTGTTACCTCAGGCCCGTAGGCGTGAGCATATCACTCCCGTCCTGGCGTCCCTTCACTGGCTCCCTGTGCACTGCAGAAGTCATTTTAAGCTTTTGCCGTTTTTAAATGCTTGAACAACTTCGCCCCACCAAATCTGTCTGAGCTGCTTCAGCCTTACTGCCCACCCCCATCCCTACGATCAGCTGATCGGTTGCTGCTGACAGTCCCTAAAACTAGGCTGAAGCTCAGAGGTGACCGAGCGTTTGCTGTCGTTGCTCCCAGGTCCTCGAGGGTCAGACAGGCCTCCTCTCTTCCTGTTTTTAAATCTCTTTTAAAACACTTTTATTCTTTGGCTTTTAACACGTGATCTTATCTTTTATGACATATTAACACACCATGACACTGGTATGTTTTGATGTTTCTTTGTGTTTGCTTTGAATGTTTTTATTGTCGTAATTAATTGTCTTATTGTACAGCACTTTGGCTACCCTTTGTGGTTTTTAAAATGTGCTGTAGAAATAAAGTTGATTGATTTTTGGTTCAAATCCTGGTCCGGGGGCCTTTCTGGGTGCAGTTTGCATGTTCTCTCCGTGCATGTGTGAGTTTCTCCCACAGAACAAAAACATGCATGTTAGGCTGATTGATAACTTATTGTTCCTAGGTGAGAGAGCGAGAGAGAATGGTTGTTTGTCTCCATGTGTCCCTGTGATGGACAGGAAACCTGTCCAGGGTGTCCCCCACCTCTCTGTGTTTGCTGGACATGAGCACCAGTGACCCCCCATGACCTGAAAAGGAAGAAGCAGGTAAAATAACAGATGTATTTTCACCTTCACTACTCGCAGCAGTCATCATCGGGTTTAACACGAGTCTGACTTTAAACTAATAAACATCTTAAATGCTTAAATAAACGTCTTAAAAAGAAATTGCGTGTGAAATGCCCTCAGCTATAGTAGATATTTTTAAAAGTTTTACACGGAGAAGTGCTCAAAAATAAGTGACCGGTGAACACCAGTCAGCTGACGGGGCCTTTAAGAGCAGAAGAGAATAAAAATGTTTGACGATATCAAACGAGAAATGTTCTGAAAATTACTTTTTTAGTTTATTATACAAATCTGAAATACAAACTAATATGCTACCAGTGGTTTCCTTTTGATTTCACCTAATTAATCTAATTTGAAGAAACTGATTTAAAATAATAAACTGTCTCACAACAAAAGACCAGGCAATAAATTCTACTTAAATTATTCTGCCACACAAACATGCTTTTTATAAAACCAACTCATAATTCTTCATTAGGCAATTACATTTTGTAAATGAAAAACTAAAAATGGTTTTGAATCATTTTCTCTGCACGCCCTCTACTTGTGTCACAAACTGGGAAACAGATGTTTTCTCCACAACAAACAAAAGCTTCAATGAAAGATGAGATGGGTTTGAAAATGAGCAATTAATGATGCAATTTAATGAAGAGATAACATTAATATTTAAATATTCAGAAAAGTCATACAATACAAAAAGCATTATACTTTATTTAACATATTTACAAATTGATACTTTACTGTTAGAATTTAGAAACAATATGTACATGCAAAAGGTTATATTTATGCCAATTATTTATTTCATCACATTTTTTTTTCTCTTGAAGCTGATGGTAGTGCCAAGCAGCAACCTTAAATTAACTCCATAAAATGTTTATTTTAAATTATTTTAGAATATTTTAACCATAAACACAAAGAGTTACTTCTAAAGCTGGTTTTGTGCACGTGTGTGGAAATACACAGTTCGAGATCTTCCCAGCACGTTGTCTCTTCCTCGTGCAAACGTGGTGACCTTTCTGTAGTCCAGGTGCTTAATTACTTTTCTCCTCACATGCACTGAAATGCTGTGACTTAAAGGTTACCTTCTTTTAGCTGGTATGTGCCAAAGTCTTTGACAAACCGTTTTAACTGAAGGAGTTTCATGGCTTCGGTTGTTCAAAGTGCTTAAAATCAGTTTGCAAAGCTCATGAAGATCTCACACGAAAAGGAGCCTAAACATGAACAATCATCTGAAAGATGTTGGTCAAAGCTACAGGTCTGGATGTAAAAAGATGTAAAAAGTTGTTTGCAGAATAATGATGGGCACATTGGATTTCAGATAAGTTTGACAGCTATCTTTAAAACAACTAAAAAGGTGGTTTAGGAGGCTGTCTTGAATCAGAAACCAAATACTGCCGACAGTGTTTCAACCATGAATTTAAAAAAAAAAAAAAAAAAATCACATACAAATGGACCTTGTGTTCAAGTAAACTGAACAGTAAAATTGATATTTGTAGCTGATATTTGTAAAAAAACAAAAAAAGGGATTGATACAACACATAATGCTTCATAATATTTTTAAATACTTGCCATCAGAACCTGTCTGACTTTTAAACCGCCTTAGATACAACACATGGAGAAAATGTTGCCATGATTGTCACGACCACCCAGACCAAAGAAGATATCTGTTACAGACCACGTTCATTTAGTGTTTCGTGGCTACAGAGGTTTCAAGCCATGCTCATTAAGGTACAGGTGGACGAAACGCTGGACGAGCGCTCGTGGACGTTGTTATCCCAGACTCCTGACACGAACTGTGCATTTGGATTGTTACTCCACCCAAAGGTGTTGGCCAGTCCAGGACACAGAGCCAGAGCCAGCCTCTGGAGGACGAGACGAAATTTCCTGCGAAAGTTCTGGTTTATCCAGAAGTAGAAGATGCAGTTGAGGAAACCGTTGGAGGTCGGCAGCCACACCACGACAAACTCGGCCCACTCTGGTACGGCGCTACCCGACACTGCTGCAGGTCAGAAGATGGTGAAGTGAGACGCGACACTCGAGAGGACAGAAACAAACATGAGAAAACGTGCAGTTGTTGACTCACAATCAGTTAAAGCTCAAACGATGATTGCCTTTTGAATATTTGGTTTACAGAATTGCGTAGAAGGTATTTTAGTCTATGCTTTTCATATTTTATTAAAATATGTTTTCTTTTTAAACTGATGTTTGGCAACAGTTCTCCAGATTTTCTAAAAATACAGTTTTAGTTTTTCTTTGACCACTGGCTGCCCTTTAGTTCAGTCTTTGTCGGTGACCACAACTGGAATATATGATTCACGTTAAGGTATTTAAAATTGATTCAACTTGTTTATTTTTTATTTACACTTTATTTGTACAGGTAGTCTCAATGAGTCACAAGAACCTATTTTCAAGAGAGACCTGTTTTTGGGAGCAGATGATGGGGTTGATACAATTCACTTAAAAAAAACCTTTATTAATCCCAAAGGGAAATTAAGTGTTGCCGTAGCTCCTCATCCTAGATGCTGATCGCTGTGGGCAGGAAGGATCTCCTGCAGTGAATTCAAAGAATCTGGTCACAGATACTGATCCGTCCACTTGGAACCATCTTGCTGTCAGATCTGGTGGGCCTCTCGGTTCTCCTGGGCAGCAGAACTGCCCGAAAGCTCCTCGTCACCACGGACAGACAGCTGAAGGTGCCGGGGTGTGGTCCCGGTCCTCCCTTTGTCACGAGCCGAGCCTCCCACCAGCTCCAGGATCTCGGCGATCAGGTGCTCGAGCACCGCCTTCAGGTTGACGGGAGTTCATCCACGGCGCCTCCTTTTCAACTCATTTGGAACTTGGGGCTGAAGCTGAGGTATTTGAGCTTTTGAGATGTTAATCAGCTGCTCCTGGTTGTTGTTTTAACTTTTTTATTTTTATTTTTTAAGCACCTTGTTGCCATGGTTACACATCATAACAAATGTCCAAAAGTTCAAAGGTATCAGTAAAAATCCTTCCAGCTGCATAGCGTCTGATACCAGAGGAAGTAATCATCCAAAAAAGCGATTTATATCCATGAAAAGAAGAATTAAAGTTTTCAAAAGCAATAACTCAGAATGAATGAAAGGAACAGAGCTGCTCCAACATGCAGCCACCCCGAGCGGCACAATTCTATAACTCTCATTGAGCCTAGTTAACCCTTGTTAAGGGCCTTGCTCAAGGGCCCAGAGTGGGGCAAGTGAGGGTGGAAGCAGGTGTGGGTGTTTCACCTTTTCCACCCGCATTGTGATGTCAGTCCAGGGAGTTGAACCTGCAACCTACCCACGAGGCCCATCTTTTCTAATCTTTGTGCCACCCTTGATTGAACCCTTCCCTAAAAACTCTACAATTCTACTGATGAGTTTAAATTTTTTGAAAACCCGGCTCATTCGGAAACAAAATACATGGGAATGTTGTTTATTGACAGTATGCGTTATGAATGAAAAGCAATTAACTGTAAGCTGTTTTATTTTCTTGTTATTTTACTTTTCGTTTGTTTGTTTGTTTAGACACATTTGCACCTAATCTCAAAATGTATTTACAAAACCTTCATTTGAAAACACAATTAATATTTCTCCAAAAGGATTTAAGCCCGTTGCTTTTGTGTGATTTTATGGTGTTTTTGGGGCAGTTCTGGGGCAAAGAATATAATTATCAAGCAGAGTGATGAAGGACATGGAATGACAGCAGACCTTCCTACCTGAACTAATAGAATCAATAAAGTTTCTGGAAGAAAACAAAAAGCTACAAAATAAAGGAAGAAGAAAAATTTGATCTTGAAACCTTGAACCTGCAGAGCAGTCAGAAAATATTTTCTGAGAGCAACATGAACTGAAAGAAAAATTTGCAGGTTACAGAAATACTAAGGGGATTAAATATGCATATTAAAGATACTCAAACAATTTATTATATTTTGTATATTATCATTTTTATTGTATTTTGTATATTATCATTTTGTTTTAATCTAACAAAGTGAAGTCAGGTCCTCTGGAAAGATTATAAAAAACAACAACATTGAAATGTTTTGTCTTTATACACAACACTTCTTCAGTCTAAGGAGCTGCAACAAACACCTTCTCATAGAGGTCGACCAGCTCTGTGGTCTACAATCATCTGCAGGCCAGAGGTCACTCTTTCAGGGATCAAGATGAATCATCCTTGATAAAGAGGAATAATGGTGAAGGATGCCATCTTTGTGTAGAGATCATTAAACAGGGGCGGAGCCTCCGTGTCCAAATGTCCCCCTCTTACAATGTTGTTATTGCTAGTGTCGCTCAGTCCTCTGTGATGGTCCTCCTTTATCATGTGAACAGCTGGTTCTGACTGTCAGCAGCAAACCGATCCACTATGTGAAGGTGCTATTTGTAACTTAAGACTGAGTTTGTTGCAGCTCCTCAAGCTGAAGAATATTTTTGGGATAAAAGATGAAACATTTCAACAACAAGAATCTGTCCAGAGGACCTGATATATATTTTTTTTCTACCTGGATTATTGATCATGTATCAGGATATTTTATTTTAATGTATCTTACTAATTCATTGTAATGTGCATGAATATTTTAAGTTTGATAGTAAAACTGGTAATAGCAGTGGTGAGCACCTTTTAATACACAAAAAAGCTCGCACAGTCTTTTCACTCAAGTGCAATGACATTTATAGTCTTAATCTAAAAGTCTAAAATTAGATGAAACTTAATGACTCATAATAAAGTGCTTTCCTCTGAGAATCAGTCGTTCGGAAGGGCGCACACTTTGCAGTTTAACGTGTTTCATTTTGTGGGGATTTTCAGCCCTATCAGATAGATTAGAGAGTCCTTAAAAAAAAAAAAAGGGTCTTTACGTCTAAAAATGTTCAGCTGCAACTCCACTTTCAGACTGATTACTTGGAGACAGTACACAGTCAGGGTGAATGAGAAAAGTTTGAAAATGTCTTGAGTCATAACTGGCTTTGAGTCAGTATATTCATGCCCATCATTACATAAATAAATCTGACAGCCATTCCTCCCACACTCCTGGCAAAAACTGACAGATTTGATTAAGGAAAAGGCCATTAAATGTTTTGTTTTGAGACATAACTTAAATCCTGAAGAAACTGGTGTTTGGTTTTGGATCCTCGTGAAAAGTTACTCATGTTAAAAAAAAAAAAGGTTTATAAGCTGAACATCTATAGGGCTAACAGACACAAAGCACAAACACTGCTAAGCCTGTTGCACTTATGAGCCTTTGAAGACTGAACGTCAAAGCCATGAAATGTTTCTTGATGTGAAATGTACGCTGGGACAGCAACTTTTAGTGAGATTTACTCACAGGGTGCATCTTCTCACTGCTTCAGATGACTTCATTTGTCATTGTGACACATTAAAATAAAATGGACCGTTCAGATGAACCGGTTGCACTGATGCAAACATAAATAACTCATCCGTCTGTCTTTTTACAGCTGCTGAATTTTACTTTAAAAAAAAAAAAACTAGTTTTCAGTTCATTTGAAAGTGAACACTGAGTGATGATCTCCGTTAAACCTGATCATTTTAAACTATTGCTACTTGAGCTTTATGGAAAATACTTTACATTTAGTATTTTGTGTAAGAGGCAACTTTTCAACAGATGTTTAAGCAGATTGTAGAAGATTTATTCTCTGATGACATGAACTGTCACATCTTTCATCTCTGGCTGTTTCCCGTGGGTGCTTTGCTTACTGTTGTAGATCATAGCTGCCATGCAGGGGGTCCAGCAGGTGTAGTACGCTGCCATCACAGGAACAAGCACTCTGGCTGCCACGTTGTGTCTGCTGCGGAGCGCACAGCCATACTTGCGCAGTTTCAGTCTCTGTCTCTTGGCTGCACACCACACCCTCAGGTTTGCATACGTCATGACGGTGGAGCAAGGGAAAAATATCAGACAGGTCAGGCTCAGGGAGTAGGCGACGTTGGTGGAATAGGATGGATTGCAGACCAGAGATGCGGTGGAAAAGTGAACCTCAATGATGCCAACTGGAAATGAGATTGGCAGCAGTAAGAAGAGGGGAAAACACCAGGCGAAGGCAATCAGGAGCAATGTCCTCTTCCTTGTCATCAGCGTTGAGTATTTGAGCGGGTAGAAGACTGCCACATACCTCTCCAGGCTTATTGTGGCCAGTGTGTACATGCAGGTGGAGTAGACTGTGGCGTTGCAAAAGGCCACAAGGTGACAAAAAGCATCTGGCCCCTCGGTGTAGTCCTTTAACAGACTCACCCAGAGATTCAAGGGCATGACCAGCAGACCAAATGCAGAGTCTGCAGCAGTGAGAGACAGGAGGAAATAACGGGAGTTTCTTGACCAGCCAGCCACGGAGGAAGAAATAACCAGGAGAACAGCAATGTTACCCAAAGTGATCATCACTCCCAGAACGATGATGATGCTGACTTTGATGGAGCGGTGGCTCAGTTCCTGCAGCCGCTGAGAGTCAACATCTGACACGTTGGAGTCGTCAGAGGTGGAGAGGTTAAGTGGTGTGAACATTGTTCTTCACAGAGACATCAGTGCGAGTAAATCATTAGTCACAAAAAGAAGGAGTGGTGAAATATTACAGAAGATGAGTAAAAATTACACTAGAGAGCAGCAGCAGCAGCTGCTGCAGGTTTCCTCCCTGCAACAATCAGCCGCACACCTGCTGCAATCAGTGACAAGAGGTGAGAGGTCACCACCAAAAGTCCAGTCATCCATAACTCCAGAAAGCTCTAAAGTTTTCTTCCAAACATATTTATTTATGAATGTTTTTATTATTATGCTAACTATCTAAAAAAAATTTATTCTATGTACTCAGAAGAGGAAATTACAGACCAGATTTAAAGTGGCATCCTCAAAATTACTGAGAAAACAGTTTAATCACTTTATTTCCCAAAATAATACTGTGGAACCAAAATAGTCAAACCCCACTTGTGTTGCAATACAAGAATTGTTTCTTACAGTCAATGATCATTTGCAGCTAAATCCATTCTTGATCTAACTCAAAAATTATATAAAACAGTCAAAATTTAATTTGATGCAGACATTACTTTTTTGTGTATGTTTACGGTACACGTGCTTTGTTTTTTTTTTTGTTTGTTTTTTTAAATAATGTGATATCAGTTAATTAGTGGAAGACAAAGTATTTTTTATATATGGACACAAAAGCCATGTCATTTTTCTGAAATAACGTTCAGAGTTACTGTTTTTCACGTTGTGCATGTAGACAAACTTCTTGTGATATGTTGGTAGATAATTTGATGTGCATGTGTTTAAGTTCACAGAGGTTGTTGGAGGTGGGAAAACTTCTTGTGGCAGCCATAAATCAGTCACATAATTACATTGCTGGAATAAAATTAGTATTTTTCCCCCCTATCCAAATGTCTGTGAAGCTTAAAATTTCAGATGCAGCCCTGTCCAAGTCTACAAGATTGCATTCATTGGCTCATTATGCATAATTGTTAGGCTTATCCACGCTTAAAATATACAGAAAGTGACCTTTGGGCACTCCTTTTAGCTTTCAGCCATGCAAGAGTCCAGTTTCATCCAGTGTGTTTCTCTCATAGTGTAATGCCTGACACTACAGACGGAACGTTTGTGATATAACTTGCAATAAATATAGTTACAAAAACATTTTGGCACAACATTTTAAAAGTCTGTGCACATTCCTTTTTCTATTAGTGAACGGTCTTGTTAGTTGAAAATTGAGCTTAGAACAAATAAAGTTGTCGTTCCTGACTGCATCCATGAACTTTTCTATTAATGTCACCTCGAGTTTCAACAGTCAACAACAACTTGGAAAAGAAAAAAAGAAAAAGACTAAATGAAAAGGGCCTGACAGCTCGACGTCTCACAACCGATCAAGGTCAAACTTCTGAGCTCACACAGCCTCAGTGTTTTATGTCAGCTCGGCTGTTTGACCTTCCTCCATTAGACCTTCATGACAGAAGGGCAGCAGACAAGACCAGGAAAGATTGGCGCTGATCTTTCCCACTCAGGTCACTCTTTGTTCAGAGCTATTCTTCTCTGATTTCTCAGATTCTAATGCTGCTGTTTTTCCTATCAGCTGCTGCAGTTTATCAAGAGACAAATCTGTCCCAGGAAACTTACACAGGACATTCTTAAAATGGACTGTAAGTGAAAAACGGCAAAGATTTTTTTTTAATTTGTTGCCATTCTTTGACTCTATAAAACTGGTTCCCAAAACCTCTCAGTTTTGGACCAACAAATTAACAGCTGCAGAAGTTTTTGACCCCAAATATTAAGAAGTTAAGTATTAAGTTTGGCAATTAAACAAGGGGAAAATTGTAATACAAACAGTCCTAACAATTATATTAGTTTAATTCAATAATATAATTATTGTCATGATTATAGTTTAAAAAGTTTTCTTGTTTTTTATATTTATTGTACTTTGATTCCTGGAGATCATCTGGAGACCCTTACTTAATATCTCAGGACCTAGAGCAGAATCCTGACCTGAAATGTTCTTTTTTTTTTTAATCAATTATTATCGCCTGTTGGTTTATCATCAAACGTTTATCAGTTTTTTAATTTGTGTTTTTCAGTGTCTTATGAAACACGTCACATTGGTATCAAGCACGATGCTTAAATAATGAGCTAAGTTTAACATTCTCAGTTCACTGTTTCATTGTCTTTCCATGTTCAGCTGATGATGATGATGATCATATTATATACTTGTCCAAAATAATTTTGCACAAATGATTATTGCACCTAATGTTTAATTGGCACACTGATGCAAGTGAGTGATATTTCTTTCGCACTGTGTGCTACATCCACGATCCCTAATCAGGAAACATTTCACTGGTGAATAATTAATTGAGGTCTTTGATTTGGGACACTGTGACACAGAGCGAATCAACACGTCAGAGCTCCTTGACTCTAGTCTCAGTTCTGTTTTATGCACGTCTTTTTATAGAAGTTGTAGTGAATTGGTTTGGGTCAACCCAGGGGTCACCACAGTGAAGTTTGTGGACAGAGATTTAGCTATCACTGAAAAAGCAGCTAACACCAGGTCAGGCAGCAACTGATGCCAGGTAGCTACCACAAGGCCCAGAACCACACCACTGGGTCCAGCAGCTACCACCAGTCAGGACACTGGCCATCACCAGGAGTGGCAGCCACCATCTAGCTGCTACATCAAGGAGAGGGGGACTCAACTAAACTCACGTGGACCTTGGCTAGACTCAATAACCCATGTATAATATTGGCCACTAACGAGTTTAAAAGGGATTTGCAGGAACTAAAATCTGCTTTGAACAACATGGGCGATACGTTGGCTAAACAGCCGTCTACCACTATGGGTTTGATTAATGAAATCATGGAACTCAAAAAGCTAAATAAGGAACAAATTATGAGGAAAAACTTTCTGAGAACACGTGTCAGACAGAAGAACACACTCATGTGAATGACGTGATTATATCTGGACTTACACTCAAACCAAGATCATATGCTCATGTATTGAAGGCAGGGGTGAGAGAGGACAATGAGCATTGGGGGGATGGGGATTCAATTGAGGATCAGGTAACCGGCTACAAGGGCAGAAACATGAAAGGGACAACTGTATGTATAAAGTTCTATCTTATCTTATTAATGAACAGTTCACAAAAGTGAATGCATTTGGCCAGAACAGCTAGGCTCTTAAAGAAACATTCAGACAATATGAACTTCTTATTATAAAATGTATGTCAAAACAAATGGCATGCCAGAAGAGGAAAGTCTTTTGCATTAGGAGCAGAGAATAGTAGTTGGATCACTTTCCCAGTCATGAAGAACTTGCAAAGCACTTAACTCATTAGTTGGATTACTGGTAGTTGGTGTATAGTTGTTTAGTTTTTCCAGTTGGATGCTGTTTAAGACACCTACAAAAGGCTTAAAACTTTCTCATCTTAACATCTGTAGTTTAAAAAGCAATATCAGTGAGTTTTGTTCCATTCTACAAAAGACAAATAATACATAATGGCTGTTACTGAGGCTCACTTGGATGAAATGGTTGAGAACACAGCAGTAGCTATAGAAGGTTATAATATATTTAGACTTAGAAATAAATATGGTGGTGGTATTGCATTTTAAAGTCATATTCCAGTTGAAAAAAGAAAGGATCTTGGTGTAGAAGTGTTAAGGCTTCAGGCACATTTTCTGCATGTTAGAGCCGCACTAACATGCTGTTGTTATAGACCACCAAATTCAAACAGTGAATATCTGAATAATTTATGTACAATGATCCCTGTCTCACCCTCTTTAGTGTCCAGTCTCCCATACAACTCATTGTACGCCCTCTGCTTTGCCTTAGCTACTTCCCTCTTT
>JAVCKU010000042.1:8431774-8443627 GCA_032273985.1 Hypsolebias coamazonicus | reverse complement strand
TATAAAGAAGTCGCTTCGCTGTATAAGTCTTATCTATTATACGTCACCGCTGACCACCTGGAAACGTGGGCCGGTGTTGTGCCAAAAATCGATTGGCTGCCAAAATGGCGACCGCGGGAGCTCGCGCTGTTGCAGTTCTTAGAAATTTAAGAAGATTAACACTTAAAAACAATTATTTGTTTCCTCGACATTATAGCAAAGGTGTGTCTCACTTTAACTTGTCCTTATAAATGCACTTCAGTGGTCAAATCAGCTGCAATTCAAAAGCCGATTCGCTGCAGCGGGAACGTGTAGAGGGAGGGCCCTCTGCGCATTTCTTCGAAATCTAACAAGATAACCACCTAAAAACAATTATTTGTTTGCTCTCCATTATAACAAAGGTGTGTCTCAGTTGATCTCTTCCTTAATAAATGCACTTTAATGGTCAAAACACGGCCAAATGAAGTGGCTGTAACATTGTACATACTATTTTATGCAAAAATGTGTGACTTATATGCCAGAAAGTACCGTACATTGTTTCTACATATTTTTTTTTTTAATAGAGTAGCGATTGATAATTTACATATTTACATCTTTGCTTACCAAAATAAATATCTGGCTTCTTAAAGCTCCAAATAGCATATACTACTACTTACCTAGGTCCATAGTTTGTTCAGAGGGATCCATGGGAATGCCCCAAAACATAATGCTTGTCAGCATGGTGCACAGCAGAAGGGAAAAACAGCAGGACACTCGCTGCACACGTGTAAAAGTGCTGCAGGGAGGTCGACTAATTACAGAAAACCAGATGTGACCATCTTGAAAATCCTTGGCTGTCTTCGTGAAGAACAAGTTACTATAAAATATGAGAAGTTGTAGCAACGCATTAAGACAAAACAGGAAATAACTGGAGTTCATTCAGATTTGTTTGGAGTGTGCACAGTGTCTAAAGGCAGGCCTCACCTAAATCTTTTCAAATCAGTCTCTGTGGCCACCAGGAAGACCTTGTCAAGCGTGCAATCTGCCATATCTACAGCGAGCCAGGAGTTACAGAGGAAGTGCCATTTCTGACCAGTTTCCAGATCCTGCACCATCACTTTACTGACATACCTGTACATTAAAAGAAAAAACTGTACACATGCTACTTTAGTAAATTCAAGTCTAGCTTCAGCATAATGTCCTCTCACCACGCAGGGTGTTCTCCGGAGTTGTCGTGCCACAGTCTTATGCTCTGAAGATCTCCAAGAGAAAAGTGAGTGGTCAGCAGAAACATGTCTACTCCACCCCTCTCAAACACAGGCTTTTCAGGGTCTGCCAGGTGGTGAGGTTCACTTTCTCCTTCTGTTCCTGTCAGAGTTATGGTTACCTAAACCAGAAGTGGTCAGTCAGACTGGAGGGAAATTTTAGCAACACGAACAGTTTGACGATGACATGAAATTCATTCTGACCTGAGAGGAAGTGGCTGCACCGTGCCGGTGGCCTGTGCTGATGGTGAGCATGTACCGATACTCTGCCAATGGGTGATTGTCTGCAAGAACTGTTATCTTGACCTGTAAGCAAACAGAAAGACACTAAAGTGACCAAATATTGACTAGATAAGTGATGCATAGAAGCAAAAACTGACACCTTGGTTGACGCTGAAACATCTGAAGAGTCAACCAATAGACTTTTTATTTTCAATGATGAATGAATACTCAAGTTTTGATATTGTGCAAAAGAACCGGAAAACCTTCTAACAAAGCCCAAATTTGCTGTAAAAGACTGAGGATGACCTTGGCTAAATCCTGGATGTCTTTCCTGCGTGCCCACACAACCACCAGCAGATAAGCAGCAAATATTGCCCCCACAAAGCACACCACCACTGGGTTGTTAGCAAATGTGGCAAAAAGTTCAGCAGTGCGGGATACATCCACCAAGTTTGGCATGACAAAGAAGGAGCTGCCAAAGAAAGTTAGGTGGTTACAGAGGCACTGAGTGACCAAAGGTGTGGTGAGTGGTCCAACCTGTAGCAGAAAAGAAGAACGGGTGATCCATTTTCACAATATGTTGCTATATTAATGCCATCTTTGTGAAAGTTTATTTTTCTGCTCACCCTGCAGCCATCTTCACTCCAAGACGATGTGGTTTCATTCCAGTATTTACACTGAGCCGCAATGGAAGTGACAGCAACAGTGGCATTGATGGATTTGATGCCGGGCTCTACAATTGGTTTTATCACAAGGTAGTGCGCTCCAACGTCTCCTGTTCGGTCTTTGGGACTCAGCACCCAGGTAAATTTCTCCTCTGTGTCAGAACACCACACACAATGACACAAAACATCTGAATGAAGACAACTGTTACTGTAATGTCCTTTTGCTGGTCACTGCAACGTTAAGATCTTTAATTATTTGGCTTGTCATTCATGTGATATTTACTGTTGGTTCTACTGTATGTGCTAATTATGTAGATTTGGCTGAAAAGGTTAAAAAAAAGTAATGTAGACTAATAGTTACATTTACCTAAAAAAATAAGAAAAAAAATGTTCAAAGGATTGTTTTTGCATATGAAGAAAGTGTTTTAAATTTCTTGAAATTAATTTGTATTCACAATAAAAACCAATTTTTATTATTTTTTAAAATCATTTTTACCTTCATTTGTCTTCTCAAGAGGGAGTCGAGTCTTGGCCACATAGCTCTCCATATTGGGATAATCTTTATATCCCAGGAATACCAAAAAAGAAATGTCTTCAGATGGTTCCATTTTCAGCACCAGCGTCACATCGGCTGATGGCACGTCAATCATCAGTGTGCTGAAATTGGCGAGGTCAAGGACTGTGCTAGTTTCTTGCTCAACATCAAGTCTTGGCAGAAGAATCTGAAAAGCCAGACAAAAATCTTAAATCTAAAAAAAAAAAAAATCCAAAATATCAAGGAGTGCCAAAAAAAAAAAAGATATAAAATATTACTTCTATTTCTTCGGGTAAGTTTTCAACAGGTATGACGGTGCCATTCAGTCTAGTGAGAGAAAGAGATCCCACGGTTCCTGTGATGTTTTCCTCCTTCCAAGAATATGGGTTCTTCTCTAAACTCACCATCTATAAAAAATAAAAATAAAAAAAGACGCACTGTAAATCTAAAAAAGCTAAGTCTGGTCCTCTGGACATTCAAAAAACACACACTTTACACACTGTAAAGTAATAATGTAGAAAAATCACAAGAATTTTATATTTTTTTGGCGCAAAGGTAAAGTTAGAATTAAAAATAAGATGTTTTACTTATTTTTCTGTCACTACAGGTTACATATTTGATCAATTCAAATGTTTAAGTGGCTTAATTAAATGTATGCATATAAAAGAAAGAAGTTCCTAAATATTTCAACTGGATCAGGGAGTTTCTGATTATATTTGATAAGAAGAAATGTATGTATCTTAAAACTAAAAGTGAATAAGAAAGCAAAATGCAATCAAATCTTAAACAATATGGTCTTAAAAAAAGCTTCTGCACAATAAACTGTTGTATTTCTTTATAAAATTAACTGTTTTATTACTCTGACATCCACAGGCTCCTCTGCAGAGACAACACCAACAGGAAGGGAAGGAAATGAAAATCTGGAGGAGCTTTTCTTCTGGACATTTATCTGCTGCATTTGCATCTCTTCTGAAGTAATTCTGCAGGAGACAGAACCAGAGCAGTTTCATGAACCTTATTTTAACTTTACGTTCTGCTAAGTGTCACTTACCTGTTAACATACACACTGATCTGATCAGAGTCAATGATGGCAGGTTGTCCATCCACCTTTTTATTATTCAGCAAAGCACTCTGAATGTTGTCGATCCCAGTCAGGAGAAAATCTGAGACTTTTTTCTGAGGGTAACATATTACAACATATTTGTCTGACGCCACAGAGAATGATGGAATTGCATGCGTCCAGATCTTTAAAGTTTTGTTTGTACATTTGATGAAACGTTCAAAATGTTACTGGCTGCTTCAACTATTGGTGTGGCTGCGTGCACAACATCTTCTTCTTCCCTGCTGAGCTGATGGACACTTATCGTCTTGAGGGAGGAGCTGAGATTTACTAACAAGGAGCCTGCTTCTTCCTGTGGAGAAAATAATGAATCAAGCAAAACAAAAATAATTTTGTTGTTCTGTGTGCAACTTATTGCAGAGCCTGAATAACATCAGCAGAAAAGGCAGTTGTTCATATTGTTGTCTGGTTGTAGTTATTTATTTTTTGCAACAGATTGGATTACTGAATCAAATTCATAAATTACCGTATTTTCCGGCATATAAGTCGCAGTTTTTTTTTTTTTCATAGATTTGTCAGTCCTGCAACTTATACGCCAAAGCGATTTATATACCGGTACATTTTTTTGCCGTAATCATAATGCAATTTTTGACTGACACTTTAAATTAAAAAAAAAAACTACAAAAGCGAGTCCTCTCATGCGCGCTCACTTCACTCAGCTTGTGCAGGCAGAGGAACACTGGAGAGCTAGCGGCTCCAGCCATAATGGATGGATGGATGGATGGATGGATGGATGGATGGATGGATGGATGGAAGATGGATGGTACCGCACCACCCAGGTGAAATGAAACAGTTTTGACCATTAAATAAACGCATAATAAATGTGACGGGTCAGCAGTGACACATAATAAATGCGACTTACATGCCGAAGTGACGTATACTCCAGAAAATATGGTACTTGACACTCAGTCTGATGGCATATTCATAGGAATCTGTTTAAAAACTTGTAGATGTCATAAACTTCACTTGTATAATTTTTTTTTTTTTTTGCCTTTGTGCAACTTGCATATAATTAAATAAAATGAATGAAAAGTTCTTGCTTTTGCACTCAGGATGAATTTCTATCTGTCTTCTAAGTCCACTTAAATGTTACAAAAAGAGACTTGTAATGAGTAAAAAAATGACTTCAGTTGCACAACTTGTGCAAATTTAGGTAACTGCTTTTTTGCAAACCGTTTAAATGATTTTGAGGCCGGCATGGCTGGTTGTAGGTGTCTCAATGAATTCACAAGATCAATTTTTTTAATCCGAAAAACTGATTTTTGAGGGGATACAACTTATCTGTTGTATTTTGTGATTGTTTTTAGGTAAATTGTTATTTGTATTCCTGCAACCTAGTCTTTGATTTATACCTTCTTGCTAAGTATGTTTAAAAAAGACGTTTATTGAATGCACATCGTCATATGAACAGAACTGTGATAGTACTTGAGCAGCAGGACTGAGCTCATCTGAGATCTGTGTGAGTCCGGCCACAGCCTCGGCCGTCACTCGCACTTCCTGTGTTGTGTTGCTGGGTGAGTCCGTTAAAACCAGCGTCATTTTAGTCAACATCTGCTCTCTAAGCTGAAATACAAAAAGTTTTTATTAAAATGACGGTTCTCATGTGCTTCATCCACTGACCAAGTTGATGAACATTGCAACAATGTGTAGGCCTCTTCCAGTTAAAGCGCCGTTCTCTTACCCTTGATCGGTCTTCCCTCTGATCTTGGTCAGACTCCAAGTTCATCATATCAGAAACTGAAGAGAATATTTGTCCAAGTCTCTCACCAGAGAGCAGGCCTTGCTGCTCTAGATGGCTTACAGTCTCCTCCACTGCGGACTGCAGAGTTTTTATGCTGGAATTACTTTTTCGGACCTTGTCAAAAACAAACACGTTTCAATATTTTTGATCGAGAAGAACAATTTCTGTGATGGACCTATTAGAAGACAACCGACCTGTGTGTCAACAGTGGTCGTAGCTGCTGCATTATTGTTTTTCACCGTCACCACCACAGACAAACTGTGATTATTGGTCTCGTCTCCCACGGGTAGAAAAACTGATTTCATCTCGTTTGTGTCACTGCACTGAAGATGTTTGCCTTAAACACAAAATAATTGTATTTAAATCTTGGTTATTTCTGCTGCGTGAACTAAAACTCCTTTGCTTTTTACAAATTGATGCTCGGGACACTTAAAAGCTGGCTTTGTGATGCGTGTTTTCTTGATCATTATAGCAACATCTGTACAACGCATGGCCACCTGTGTTGGTTTTCAAACAGTAAAGGCAGCCCGTCGAGCAGAAAGCTGTTGCCTGGCAGGTGATTTCAAAAGCATCAAGCACGGTTCCTGAGGATGGAGAGATGCTACACGATGGCACGGCCGGAGCGTCAGCTGTCACTTCAGGACCAGGTATTGGAATGCTGTACTTGACGAAGCCAGTCTCACCTATAAAAACAGAAATTTGATTCATTAACTATTTGAAAGACAAAACATAAACATGGAGAAATAGGAAGGAGTGAATGTAGTACGTGCAGTAATAAAAATCAAAAACTTTTTTGCCTGACTGTGGATGAAAACGCACCGTAAGCAATCACGTTGATGTTGTGCTGCGTGCTCCTTGAAACGTTTAAATGTCGGCTGTGGACTATGTATTCAGTGCTGCCATGCTGCTTCTCGATGGGCGGCCTTCTTTCTGCCTTGGAGTAACATTCACTAAGTTCACCCTAAGGAAAAATAATCGCCAAATTATTTGACTCAAATATCTGATGCTGCTGTTTGTTTGAAAAAAAAAAAAAAGTTTTATTGGACTTAACTGTCAAAGGGTTGGGGTCTTCAATAAACCAAACTACATCTGGGCAAGTCGTCACACACCTGAGGCTTAGCTTTGCACGGTCGCTCACATTTAATGAAGCACAATTATCACAACTGCAAGAATAAAATCATTCAGTATTTATGATTAAAAGAAAAAACACAAACAAATTTCAAGGTTTATTTTGCAGTTGTGCAATCAAAAATGAGCTTTCCAAACCACAATGTAAAGAAGTGTTTAATTCCTGATGCATTTTTTTTTTTTTTTTTTACCTGATAGTGACATTTATAAATTCATTCGGCGTGACGCTGATGCACTTCGAAGCTGAAGCGTGGTCGACCCATTTTCTAAACCAAGTTCTTTTCCTCACAGTCAAAGTGTATTCAAGCATTTCAAATGGATTTGGAAGGCAATCTTTTTCAACAATGTGAGTTTCGTCCTTTGTTATGTTTCTGCATGAACAGTTACCTTCTGCACAGACAAAACAAAGACAGAGGTATTAGCTCCGCAACAACAAAGACATGCAGCACTCTTGGTGCAAAGAGGGGAAAAACATGAAACTCAACATGTTCTACTGATTCAAAATATGCATTAGTATCTAAATGATCTATGGAGGTAGACATATATGGTGTATGTGCTTTCACACATAAACATAAACATCACATCCTGGTACCTGCATGCAGCGAGCCTTTAAGAATCCACAGCATGCTTTCTGATTTGCATTGATGAAAACAAAAAAACAGCTGGGCGTGTAAACAGTTTCAACAACTTTCTGTCTATTTATGGCCATGCTGCTGTTGACAAAACAAGCAGTGAGGATCTACTTCATGCGCTGAAATTTGGACCTAAAACGCTAACATTTTTTTCTGGGCAGCGGTCACTTGTGTACAAACTTTAACGACAGTGATGGCTGCAGATCTTGACACCATGTGTGAATGACAGTTTAACTTACTACATTTCCATTCAAAGTCCAGTCCTTGTTTACTGTGTAATGAATCCACTCCAAGTCCCGTCAGTGTGACCCTCCGAGTCCGGTCAGCCACAGAGTCAGGGGACGCATGTATTTTCAAGTCTGAGCTGCCAGCAGTCATGTCATCTTTCTGCAGACAAAAACAAAGTTGTTCTGTTGTTGCAGCAGACATAACTCACTTCCACACGTTAGCGACATTATCCATCTTGGCTCACCAAATAATCCTGACAAGCCTGAAGCATCTTCTTTAAGTCCACATCCACATGAGCGATGGAGAAAACATTCACTGCTTCGACGTTTACTGCCAAAAGTCCTGTTTCAGAAAAGTGTCAAACATTACAGCGCATGTATTCAAATGGGAACACTGGTTTGTGTAATAACACGTCATCTTTAAGCACCTTCAAGTGGATTGGAGAAGGTAAAAGTTTGGAAGCTGTTATTAAGCATGTCTCTGGTTTCTGTCAGCATGCCCCTGACTCCGGTAAGATTGAAGCGCAGCTCCACTGGGGCTCCTTGCTCCAGCGTAACTCCAATCATGAGATCGGTGGAGTCTGGACACGCATCCCCCTCTGATATCACAGAAGCCTGCAGGCCATTAACAGGCTCCAGCAGACACAGAACCAGAGAAGAGGACGCACTGTGTGTCGTGACCCTGTTGGATGCAGCTATGCTCAAGTTATGGCAGCCCAGCCCAAGCTTCTTCAGCACATTTTCACTCAGTGTGATGTTGTGAGGTGTGACCCCATTGTCCACTGAGGTGTTTGCAATCACGCTGCCTTCGAGACGAATCGTGTAGGAAACATTTATACCTATTGGCCGGGAAAATAGAAATTCAATCAGTTTGCACTGAGTCAGAAACCTTTGTGAATCCTTCATAAAGAGTCACTCACCTGCCTCCAGCTGCAGCTGGATCTGAACAGGCAAACCACAGAGTGCGTTGCATTTAGTGCCGTCTGTTGCCACATCCTCGCTGTAGCACTTGATGGCGCTGAACTCTCCTGCAGGCTCCAGAATTGTTATTGTTCTCTGAGCTGTGACGTGCCAGTCACTGGTGGAGCATTCCACCCCAACCGTGAAAACACCAGGCTGCTGGAATTTGTGGATAATGCTCGACTCCGTCCTGCAACAAGG
Organism: Hypsolebias coamazonicus; assembly: GCA_032273985.1. Taxonomy (NCBI): domain Eukaryota; kingdom Metazoa; phylum Chordata; class Actinopteri; order Cyprinodontiformes; family Rivulidae; genus Hypsolebias; species Hypsolebias coamazonicus. The sequence continues at coordinate 8,434,973 of JAVCKU010000042.1, read as the reverse complement.
AGTAACGTGCACAAAAATGTTAAATCGGGTCATCTGGGCAGTTTCATTTTGGAAGAAACGTTTCGTTTTGCATACGAAAGACTTGGTCAGTCTGAGGCCTGCCAGCAGGATCTGTCTTATTAAATAGCACCATACTGACATGTTGCAGACCAGTCTGCTGTGGAATTCCACTGGCGTTACAAGATCAAGGTTCTTTATTGTCATTCGCATCACATGTGGTACATGAGATAGAACGAAATTGTGTACTCAAGGTCCCAGTTATAGCAAAAATATAAAGTACTGAAAAAGAAACAGTACACAAGGATCTAAGATACACGTTAAACAATAGTAATGATACGGTGTATTAAACAGCAGCCTGAACATGAGTCTGTTGTGAGCACATGAATACAGCAGCTTAAAGGCAAGAAGTCAGCAGCATGGATAAACGTCAAATCTCCAGCTGAAGTGGCATTACAGTGGTTGTCCTGCTTAGAGATTCATGAGTGTAACAGCTTCAGGCTGTTCCTCAGTCTAGTGGTTCCACACTTAATGCTCCACAACCTTCTGCCTGTAACTGGACTCATCCTTTTTTGTCATGCACCTCACCCACTTGACAATATGACAGCCAGGATGGGTATGTGCACAGTCTTATGTGAGCAGAGTGAATGGGGGCTCAACACACAACCCTGAGGGGAGCCAGTGCTGAGGGTTATGGTGGAGGAGGAGAAGTGGTGGATCCTCACAGACTGAGGTCTGCTGGTTAAGAAATCCAGGACCCAGTTGCAAATGAGGGTTTTAGTCCTAGTGTGAGTAATTTGTCCATCAGGGTTTGGGGAATCATGGTGTTGAAAGTGGATGTGAAGTCCACAAAGAGCAGACGTACGTAGCAGTCCTTCTGCTCCAGGAGGGTGAGAGCAGTGTGGACCACAGAGGAGATGGCGTCCTCTGTTGATGGATTCTTGTGGAATGCGTCCTGTGTGGGTCCTTGCTGATGTCAATGGTTGTTTTGATGTGGGTCATGATGACCAGTCATAATGGGGTGAGGGCTATTGGCCGATAGTCATTCAGACCAGTCGCTGCAGAGCTCTTAGGAACTGGGATGACGGTGGCGGTCTTCAAGCAGGTGGGAACTGTTGCCAGAGTGAGGGAGGAGCTAAAGGTGTTGACCAGCACCTCGTGGAGCTGAAAAGGACACACATAGAGACAAACAAGACAAACAGCCATTCTCTCTCACTCACACTCAGGAACAATTTAGAGTCACCATCAGTCCAACATGCATGTTTCTGGTCTGTGGGAGGAAACCCACGCAGCACGGAGAGGACATGCAAACTCCACGCAGGGGTGTCCCGGGCCGAGATTCGAGCCGCAACCTTCTTGCTAAGAGGCAACAGCTCAACCAACTGGGTCACCTCAGTGACCCCTGACCCAAACACATAAAGTTAAAGATATGTGGTTAAACTCACTCTGCTGGACTGTATGGATCAATAATGTGACCGTCTCCAGTATTCACAGCGCATGTCAGGTTCCCGTTGAACGGATGAAGGAGCCACTTCACAGTGATGGTGACGTTATCAAAAACAGGCGCCAGCTTAGTCATCAACAAGTGAAGTCCTGGAATAAATAAATGATATTAGTAAATTCAAAATTTACAATAATGAATAACGCTTTTTTTAAAAGCATATTCAGAACTCCTAAACTAAAATGGCACTTTTAAGTTTTTGGCCACGCAAAGAAGTCAAGGGTAAGGAATTTGATCACAATGTAACAAAACACACACAAAAAACATACAGTGTATGTAATTTTTACATTGTTATAGGTCAAAACTTGATTTTTTTCCCCCACAAATTTCCACGATAAATGTAAATAAATGTGCATGCTGTGCATCTGACCGTCTTTACAGTGGTACTCCACAAACAAATAACTTCCCAGGGGAAGACACGGGTCACTGACGGATCTCGGATCCAGTGGAGCCTGGCAGGCCTGCAGTCCATGGCAGTGAGCTGAAATCACCAATCCAGGGGGTCACAAGCATGACATTCAAATATTTTAGCAGATTTATTGAAGTTCATCAAGTATTTTTGATATTTCCTTAAGTTTTTGATGCAAAAATTGTCAAGAGATGTTTGGTAAATTTAACCAAGAGAAACTCCAGCTGTTTGCTTTGCAGCTGTTTACCTCTTCTTGTGTTACATCCATAACAATTAGTACCAAAAGTGTTCCAGAAGAATTACAAAATTTGCTTTGAAGTACATGTATTGGAACATTTGTTGCCAAGTAGGTCTGGAACAACCATTTCTAGTACACGGCAATTGTGTACAGTTTTTTATGATGTGCCACACCTGTTACAGAATCCATCACATTGATCCAGCTACATTCCTCCTGGGGAGATGTGGGTAAGGCTGCGAGGTGCGATCGGCAGTAGTGAACAGTTTTTCGCCCAAAGAAGGCATCTTCAACCTCTATAACCTGACCAGAACCACACTGCAGTGTGGCGTTTTGGCCTTCACATGCAATCCCTCTTCCAAAATCTGGACATTAAAAGAGAAGGAGAAAAACGTTTAGACCCATAAAAAGTACATTCAACATATTTAAGGGATTTATTAGGGCCTGTATACCAAACTGGCACACAAAGTTGAGTTCTTGGTTGCAGTCGTCTGTGGCCTTCCACTGGAAGCCTGTCTGTTTCAGGATATGTCCACAAGTTGTCTTCTCATCTGGCAGGTTCACCCAGTTATTATATCTGACATCTGAGCCATCCAACCATGCCAGGGAGCCTGGAATGTAGAATCAAGTTACAGTAGTTCCTCGTTACATTGGGGTTTGTTTATCGCGGACTCTTTATATCGCGGATTTTCAAAATAAGATTGGACATGACACACAATTGGCTGAGCCGCAAGATCAGCATGGAAGTTTTATTTAAAATGAATTGTTTAAAGTTGTTTAGCACCCGCTGCACATTTGTGCGTTCCACACTGCAGGATAAGCTTCCTGATACAGCTAAGTGGGCGTGGCCAAGAGCGCTTGCAGGTGGCTGAGAGCAGAAGAGGCAAGGAGCTGAAATCATGACATTCTGTCTCTTTTAGAGCGTTTAGAAACATTGTTTAGAATATTGCAAGAGTGTGAAGGGGTTAAAATGCCTATATATACAGGTAGTCCTCGACTTACGTTCGAGTTCCGTTCCTACGCACCGATCGTAACCCGAATTTAACGTGTCGGAATT
>JAVCKU010000042.1:8416822-8428160 GCA_032273985.1 Hypsolebias coamazonicus | reverse complement strand
TTAAATCCTTTCCACACTCTTGCAATGTTCCTAACAATTTTCTAAATTCTAAACGCTCTAAAAGAGCACAGCATGTCATGATCTCCGCTCTCTGCGCCGCCCACTTCTCCGCTGCAATCACACTCATGCTCATCACATCCAATCTCCCTCCTTCTGTGTGTATTAACAATTTACATTTAAATAATGTACTGTAATAGTTTAAATAAACAATCCATGCTGCACGAGCAGCTTTATTTTAAATAATTAAGCGCAACCGGAACAAAGCCTTTAGTCCCCATCGGCGAATGGCCAGGTCACCAGGAATCATCCTGATGCTCTGAATGGACAGTTCGCCCCCATCCTGCTGCAGCAGGTACTAATAATTTAAAATAATTTATTTTAAATAATTTTGGACCTGTGATTGTGCTTTTATTTATTTACAAAGTATTTATTATTATTATTGTTATTTTTTTGTGCGCTGCTCTTGTCTGATGTCTCATGTCTGAGGACGTCTGCTCTGCCTTCAGACCACCGATTCCAGTTAAAGCCCTCGGATAAGTTTTGCTTTTGCCGCCTCTGTGTGAATGACCCACGCCTGTTTGACCACAAACTCAGACCCTGGACTCTGAGTTGAGCTCTCAGAACCAAGCTCCGCATTCTGCGTTTTCCAGACTTTCTCATATGATCCATCCGTCCAAACCTTTGTTCCCTCCGATGTCATCGCAGCTTCAGATTCTCCACCGGTGATCGAGTTCTACATAGTGAAAACTTTCTCCTCCGGATAAAACTTTAAATAAACATTTTTGTTCACTTATTTATTTTGGTTAACAAAAATACATACTCTCCAGTTCTTCCTGGGGGATCCCAAGGCCAATTCTGAGTCTGCCATAGCGTCTACCCCCAGTGGGGTGTGCCTGAAAATCCTCCAAGGAGGCATCCTTATCTGACGACCAAACCAAATCAGCTGACTCTTCTCAATGCAGAGGAGCAGTTCTACTCTGAGCTCCTCACCCTCTCTCACTAAGGCTGAGCCCGGCCACCCTCAGGAGGAAACTGGTTTCATCTGCTTCGTATCTGAGATCTTGTTCTTTCGGTCATGGTCACAGGCGAGGGTTGGAATGTAGACAAACCAGTAAATCAAAAACTTTGCCTTTCAGCTCAGCTCCTCCTTCACCTTAACAGACCTGAGCAATGCCCTCAATACTGCAGATGTGGCCCTAATGTGTTGAGCCATCTACACTCTATCTACCAACACTTGTGAACAAGACTACAAGATAAGTGAACTTCACTGCTTGAAGCAGAGACTAAAGATGCAAAAAAGGCAGGACAGCTTGGATATTTCCAGCTCACATAGACAGTTTAATTGATAGACAAGTTGTCAGCAAGAACGTTCAAGTAGGTCCATTTCTACAAGCATCTGTAATTTGTATTCAGAGGTTGATATTTCCAGGTTCCAAGATGGACAAATCAACAAGAAAGTCAGAAATTCCTGACCACACCGAAACTCAATAACCAATATGGCCACCCAGGGCGTGAAAGGTTATGTTAGTTGCTGTAATAAACAGTCTTTATCTCATCATATTTGTTGCACACGTAGAAATGTTTAATGACTATTAGTGTACATATTGTTTTAATGTTTAAATACACTGCATGGCCATAAAAAAAGGGCACACACTAATATTCCGTTGGACTGCCTTTAGCTTTGAATAGAGCATACATTCACTGTGGCATTGTTTCAATAAGCTTCTGCAATGTCACAAGATCTATTTCCATCCAGTGTTGCATTACTTTTCACCAAGATCTTGCATTGATGACTAGGCACTAGTCATGATGGGTGTATCACTTCATCTGCCTCTCTTCTTACCTTGATGCGCCCATCACTCTGGAACAGGGTAAATCTGGACTCATCAGACCGCATGACCTTCTTCCATTGCTCCAGAGTCTAATTTTATACTCCCTAGCAAATTGAAGCCTTTTTTCCCAGTTAGCCTCACTGATTATTGGTTTTCTTAAGGCTACACAGCTGTTCAGTCCCAATTCCTTGAGTTCCTTTCACACTGTGCATGTAGAAATGCCCTTACGTTCACTATTAAACATAGCCCTGTGTGATACTGTTGTTTTTCCTTCATTTGATTGCTGATCACGATCATTCAGGATTTTTTTCCGGCCACAATTTCTTCCTCACTATCCTTCCAGTTTTTTAATGTGTTGGACAGTTCTTAACCCAGTTTTAGTAGTTTCTACAATCTCCTTAGATGTTTACTCTGCTTGATGCATGCCAATGATTTGACCCTTCTCAAACAGACTAGTCCATGACCACGCGATGTGTCTTTCAACATGGTTGTTTAAGAAATGAGAAGCAACTCATTGCACCAGTTGGGGTTTTGCTAATGATAGTTAGCCTGATCGATGTACACATTAGCAAAGCCTTCTGGTTTCCTGACACAGTAACATTGAATGTGAGGTCACTCTAAGTTTTGACTTCTGAGATAAATGAAATGTGGTGTGCCAAAAACGTTACAAAAATTAGTTGAAAATGTGATTTTAACTCTGTGAACGAGTCCTACTGCTACACCAGTGGTCCAGTGTCCATGAGCCATGTGTGCGTAGTAATAAAACTTAAAATATTTTATGGCTGAAATTGTGTGCAAAAATAGGAACCACCCTATTAGTGGACTTAAATGACACTGGGGTTTTAAATAAGGTTTTTGGTGTCGCTATAATCAGCTCATTTAGGTCTTGTTAAGTGTAATTTATGCATGAAAGGCTCCAAGAGTCCACAGCATCACAAAGCAAAAGGAACCACTAAGAATGCAGCACAATAAAGACCAAAGAGCTCTCCAACAATGACAGAGACCGAACTGGATTATAAGAAAAAAAAATACTATATTTATACTATGCTTTTACGACTTAACAACAAACCTGCCAATAAACAGCGGAGCACAACACTCAAGAAGCACGTAGTAAAGGGATTAATCAAAGAGCTAACAAGAAAGCTAGGCTGAATGAGCTGGAAAGCAATGATTAAAGTGTCTGTTCAAAGAATAAATTTAAACTTTACACTCCACAATGTTGGGTTTTATGTAAAATGGAAAAAAAAGTCTAAACTAGCTTTCTTTAAACTGCCGTTATGTTATTAAATAAATAAAAAATGAACACAAGCTTCTTACAGACTTTGCAAGTAAAACAATGTTTTGGTGCAAGATATTCAAGGTCAAGATCAAGGTCTCTTTATTGTCCTTCACACCACATGTGCAGTTACATCCAACAAAAGTATAAAGTGTAAAGAAAAATAGTAATAGGATTCAAGATTTGAACTGATAAATACATTAAACTAAGAATATGCTAAGCACTCATAGTACAACAATATGTCGCACAACAGCAGCATGAGCATGAGTCTGTGGGTCAAGTGGGTATGAATTAAACTATGTAGAAGGTTTTTTTTTTTTTGTCTGATTATTTTTTTTGGTCTGATGCAGTGCAGATTGATGAATCTTAGCGAGAGGAGGGAGCAATTTTATCCACCATCAACTGCAATGGTGGAGCAATCATTTGAGGACACTATAATAAAGGTTGAATGAATGAATGAATGAATACTTATATGGAAGTCAGCACATCAATTATTTTTCAAGTTAGCCAGCTCACAAGACAGATGGATATGGCCATCTTGGATTTTGACGTGGCAACCCAATTTTTGATGGGAACCGTTTTTACTCCTAGATGTTGTAGCCACACATCAAAATGAAAGTTGGTACGTCACTTGTTTAAGTTAACATGTACGGACAAACAGACGAACGACAGAAGATATTTCCAATTCCCTCTCTGTGTTGCAGCAGTGGACAACTAAAGGTGCACTGACTTCTGTCCGATAATGCAGAAGTATGTTTAAAGTTCTTATTATAAAAGAAAGTGATTGTGGTGCAGACAAACACCATCTCCACACTACAGCATGGTAATAGCAGCATCATGGTGGGGTGAAGACCTTCTACAGTAGTAGAAAAATGATAGGAAAGATAGAAATTTCATAGAAAACTTCTACAAAAATAAGTATTTTAGGCTTTCAGATTTGAAACTGAGAAGGTTCACTTTTCATTACAACAGCAACCCCGCAGCAATACTTGGGAACTTGAGCAGGAAACGTTTAAATGTCTTGGATTCAAAATCAAAGACGTCTCAGTCCAGTTGACAAAATAACTGCACAACTGGAAGACCCGTCTAACTTAAAGGATCTCACTGGCTCGATGTACCAAAGTTATAAAAGCAAACTTTTGAGCATCGATTACAAAAAGGGTCTCTACAAAGTTCAGACAATAAACTGTGACTTTCTTTCACGATATTAAAATAAAAGGAAACGTATAAAGGACTTGGGACAAGATGTATCGATTCCAATTCAAACAAAGCTTGTTTATAATGTATACATACATGGACACTTTCCTAATAATTAGGTCAACTAATAATGTTCTTAAATAACTAAATAAATATGTTAAATAAAATATTAGTGGAACCGCTATAACCAGAGCAGCAATAAGAATAAAATATAAAGTCCATGGGAATGACATTAAAGAGATTACATTTCTATAAATTATTATAAATGATAACTTTTCTTTCTATCTAAACTTCACTGTTGTGACTTTTTCAGAATCTAATAAAATCTGTATGACACCTTAGAAGCTGCATTAAAAAAAGAATAAAAAATACCGTACTTGTACCTTCTCGGTTGGCTGGCGTGCCCTTTGGAGCTGGTTTTCGGTTGTGAAACGATGGTACCCTGCTCACATAGACCCCCGACTCGCCGCTTGCTGCCAAGTAAGAATCTGGCTTTTGCCTCGTATCACTTGTCTTTTCCACATCGGCGCCTGCCTGCTTTTCCTGACGGTTGGTTGTTCTGGGAATAAACGCTTGCCTGGAAGAAGGATCTCTTGGAACAAGAGGAGCACTGCTTACAGGTTTTGTTGGCCTTAGGAGTTTGGGGCATGCAGAGACATCCCCATCCATAATGGAGGTATCATTCTGTCCATCTGTTACAAAGAAACGGCATTAACAGTACTGCAACTTTATGGGAGGCAATGTTGTTGTTTTTTTATCTTTGATACACACCTGAGGCAAACTTCACTGTAAAATCTACTAAAATCCCAACAACTCACAGGATGGAACTGTTAAAACCTCAGTATACATTGGAATTACCGGTACATAAATATAACCAAACTTCACCACAGAGGAAGGATTTGCTCATAAAGGAGACGCAATCTTTAAACTCGAGGTAAGAAAGGTTAAACAAGTTATAAAAAGAGCAAGCTGCATGTTAACCGCTATAAAAGACAAATCCACTATTTTTTATATAATTTCCTGCCCATTTGAACGGCTAGTGTGTTCAAACAAAAACAGAAAATTACATGATTTATCCAGACACAATAAAAAATAAACAAAAATTAAAATAAAATGTAGAATCGATTTCTTTATTTGTACTTTCAAAGGGAATCTTTTAAAAATAATCAAATGTTTTTCTTCCTACATTAAAGAACAACACAAAAAATAAATTTGGCTTTACAGGTTCCATGTTTAGTAAAATGTGAAAATAATTGGGATGAAAACAAGCACTTCAATCACTCCCATTTAGAAAATGTCATAAAATGACCCTGCAGCTTCACCATTTAAGTCCACAAGAAAAATAAAATTACAAAAAAAAAAAAAAAAGAAAATTATCTATTGTATAGTCAGCACAGGCAGGATGGAGCAATGATGACAACAATCAGGTCTACGGAGGCTGATAATTACTTTCTGTGTGCTGGAAGTGGTCGTGACTAAGAGCTTGATAAGCACGAGCGGGCCGCTTGGAGATGGTTATGGGCTGCCGTTTGCGCGGGGTGATCCGCGGAGGAGGAACAGGAGGGGCGGTGCCATCCTCTGGCATGGAACTGAAGATCTGCAATCATTAAATAAAAGGCACTGTTTAGTTACTGCAGTTTCATTTAGAGGTTCGTAGAATGCAACTGAAGTGAAGGACAGAAAGAAAAACAAGAGTACAGCATACAGTACATTATACTCCAGTCAACAAACTGTAATACAGCAATCTATAGCAATGGCTCAGACAAACAAAGACCAGGTATAAGCTTTGACCTTGATTCATAACCTTGACCTGAGATTGCCTAGTGGTGGTACAAATGTGTATTGAGTTTTGTTTAATTGTCTTGAGGGTATCTAAAGTTATGGCCCGGACCAGCAAAGACATTGTAAAACATTTTACTTTGATTTGTGACCTTGACATTGGAGTTGGGCTGATGAAAACTGTATATGACACTCCATTTACTGACAATGTCGAAGTTTTGTTAAATTACTGTGAGCGGATCAGAAGATTTGGGCAGGACATTAGATAATTTACGAATGGACAGAGACTATTCCATATTATTTACGCCTTCGACGGTGGTATAAAAATCAAATACAGGTGGTCACCGACTTATGGCACCATCGACTTACGGCAACTCGGACTTACGGCGCCGCCCCCAGTGACGTTACGTTGTGTTTTTTTATGCAGCATTTTATGTTTTTTTTCAATTTTTTTTAGGATATTTTGTTAGCTAACTGCTTGGAAACACATTAAAACGCCGTTCAAAGTACGCTGTTGTTGTTTTACATTGAAAAAAATGTGTTTAAAAAGACGTTACGGCCGCCATGTGGCCGGCGCTCCGAGTTACGGCCGAAAATCCGGAGTTACGGCAGCCACGTGGCCGGCGCTCCGAGTTACGGCAAATCGAGTTGCGAACGGGCCGTAGGAACGGAACCCGTTCGTAACTCGAGGACCACCTGTATATTGAAATCATGTTTTTCTATTTCTTCCCATGAGCGGCTTGTAAATTTGTTTTTTATCACAGCTGGATTATGGAGACAAAATTTGCCTCCTCCACTACCTTAGCTAAACTGGATCCCATTTATCATGCTGCTCTGAGGTAACAGGTTCACCTTTTAAGACTCACCATTGTACTTTATATAACCTTGCTGGACTTCACTCAATAGGATGACACATTGGTATATTTTCATATTCAAAGCCATTTCAGGAAAATTACCATCATTTATCTACTCCAAGTTATTTTCACTCCAAAACACAAACTGTCTCATGGCCAAGCTGCTGTTTAAGGTACTCTTTTTGTGCACAGAGTCAGCAAAGATGAGTTTGTCCTATTTTGGCCCATTGTCTTGGAATGATCTGCAGCTTAAGTTGAGGTTGTCTTGCACCTGTAATGTTTAAGTGTCTTAAATTGTGATAAAAAAAACAAACAAACTTGCATTTCGTTTTATGTTTAACTAATGGATGTTTTGTTGTAAAAAAAAATACTGTTGTTACCGTTTTTAAGATTGTGTTGCTGTATTTGCATATCCTCCAGGACGTCCTCGTAAAAGAGGTTGATGATCTCAATGGATTTCTTCCTGGTAAAATAAAGGTACTGTATAAATAAATAAAAAAATCTTGTTTCGCAAGCACGTCATTTCATTACATACTACAACGACCCGCCATACATGGCCAAAAACAAATATTTCATCCATCCGCTAGGTGGCAGCATCGAGGATAAAAGCTGCAGTCAAACTGAAAGAAAAAGAAAACGTGACGTCATTTAACAGGGACAAAGTTGTATTAGGTGCGAGACTTACTGACTTTTATCTCTTATTTCTCGCACAATGTTGGCCTGTAAACGAATCTGTAGTAGCACCGTAGCCTCCGCTCTTCGTAGCAGCCAAGTACGGAACAAAAACGGTCCTCCGTTGCATTTTAGCGTGTCTGTGAATTAATTTAATTTCTTCTGTTCCCTGTCTTCAGGTACCTGTTTCTGGTCACAGGTGTATGTCCACACAAACTGACGGAGAGGTCCGCATCGCACAAGTACTGAAAGAGAAGTTCCCTTTGGCTTCAAAGCTCAAAGTTGTGGATATATCAGGTAAATGGTTGCACTGTTGACCTTGTGTTAACCTGCATGTGACAAGTAAACAACATGACATTAAATGCTTGGGTGTTTGTTTTTAACCTATTTGATTGAAGTCTTGGTAATTAATTCAAATAAAGACATACAAAATGGCACCAGTGAAGGAGGTTAGACAAGGTCGTTTGTTTGTAATTAAAAAAAATATATAATTGCGTGAAAAGCATTGATTTTAAGGTGTTTGTGACAATATATTAATAGTTTGGTTTCGATTCACAAAGTGTAATTAACATCTACTACCCCTATACATGTCACAACAAAAATGACATAAACCAAAAGATTATATTTGTTTTACTGGTGAGTTTAGGGAAATATGACCTCGATTCAGCTGTTTCTTTAATACAATTTTGCCCAGTTAATATTTTAAATTGGGAATAGATGTAATCATACTTGATCGGATCTTAGTTTACTGCTCATGCCTTAAATTTTGTTTTGTTTTAATATTGCCTTATCTGTAAAGCACTTTTAGTAAGCTTTTATAATAAAAAAAAATGCTTTAAAATATGGAAAGATGAATATTGACATAACATTTATCAATTGTAAAACAATGGTTACAACATAGTTTTAATTGACAGTTTTGCTATTGTCATGTTTAGGTGGCTGTGGGGCCATGTATGAGATCCACGTAGAATCCAGTGAGTTTAAAGGGAAACGGACAGTTCAGCAACACCAGTTAGTCAATCAGGTAAATCCATATTTCTTTAAATCATCTGTGGTATCAAGGTATTGACAAGTGAGCCCACATTTACGAGTCACGTTGTATTATTTTACAACACAGGCAACAAAAGTGCATTATCTTTGTAGGGAAAAGACAAGACAACAGACTGCAACAATTTGCAAATAGTAGAGCATTCCCTCAGAATTTCATTGCATTGTTGACCTTGTTTTGCAAACCTGAATTCATACCCTTTATTTCAACAAAATAAAAGTTGCTAAAAGTATATCAAAGCAGGAATTATAACAGTTTTTTTTAATGGCGTTCTTTTAAGCTTGATGCTAACTACACATTTTAAAGTCAAACCTTTAATTCCAAAAGGATTGCTCTGTTTTTTCTGCTGCTTGCAAAGAAAGGTTTTTATGTCAAAATGGAGAGCAGGTAAAGTTATAAAAAGAGGAGCTGAACTCTTTGTTAAGCTTATCTTGCTGTTTGAAAGCAAACCGCTGTTTGCAACTATCATTTTGATGTTTTCATAAGCAAAGATTTAGCCTGATATATTAAAACATTATAGTATTTGTAATGTTGGAATAAATCAATGTAGTATATTAACTGTACTGAAGCTCACATCCATGTTGGATGATCAATGCTGAATCCAAGTTTTAGCCATGTCTCTGAAAAGTTCAAGAAAAATTCATTTTTCTTTGGTGAACTTTAAATAAAACAAATGTTATGTGGTTCCTATTAAAATTGAACTGACTGCATTTTATCTTGTGTCCTCCACAGGCGCTCAAGGATGAAATTCAAGTCATGCATGGCTTGAGAATCTTTACTGACATCCCAAAACAGTAAAAAAAAAAAAAAACTCCAACTTTTGCCCCTTCACCTTTTATTGTTCACTTAGTAAAATTGTATCGATGTAGGAGAGATGCTGTCACTCAGCTCATGTGTTTGATTATTATTACAGTAACTTGCTAGCAGCAGAAATGCAGTTTTCCTGCAGTTACTGTATGTACAACACTGATAATGTGAAATAAATGTACAGTGAGATTACACTAAGTCCTTTTATAACTAATGAAAATATATTTTACTCATATCATTTTATAAAGATCAAAGCTGAAGCACGCACAAATGTGACTTGGTAAAATGTTAGCTTGACATCAAGTCTTCTTATTTGGGGTTTCTCAGGATAGTTAGTGATGTGTTAACCAAGCTGTCCAAGAAGAAACTCATGCAGTTATCAACAATTGCAGACCTTGTTTTACATTATTTTGCTGAAAATGTGACCACATTTTATGTTTTACAGCTCCAAAGGTGATTTATTTTAAACCTGCTACTAACATTTGCGCACAAGCCCATTGTGTTTATGTTCTCTAAGTGTTGAACATGGAAGTTGAAATAAAAAGCAGCTGCTTTACTTGTTGACTACTTTGCTCTTTGTGACTAAAATCAAAATTGTTGATTATGTTTTCCTGACGTCTCTTAACATTGGCACATAGTTGAAAAACACTGAAACTGCTGATCTAATAAAGGCCTACAAAGAGTTTTATTTAAAATTTTATTTAAAATGAAGTTTGTACTGCTTTATGAAAGTTTGAAACGAGTCCATATGAAATGATTTAACCTTTTTTGTGTTATCTACCTGGATGATTGAGCCTACAAACCTTTGTCTGAACCGTTTTGGCCTTGGTGTCTTCAGGCTGTTTCTGTGAGTAGTATCGGCCTTCTGGCCTAAAACATTTGATTGTTAATCAAGATGATTAAGTGTTTTGGACAGATAGGTCCTTTTGCATGTGCTAAAAGCTGGTTTCTGAGATTCCAATAGGAGGGTGGCTTGAAGCAATGAAGGCTCCTTATGGGACAGATCTGGTTGGCATGCCACAGACTGAAGTTTTCCGGATGGAAGACAAAACGTTTCTCCCTTAAAGAAACTAGTCTAGATGAAATGATTTAACATTTTTTGGGTTTATAAAACATTTGTCTGAATCACATTTTTGAGATTGGAGTTGTTTTAAGGCATTAGTGACATGTTTAATTTCAGGCTAGCTGGTGGCTCGTCAACCTGGTCGGAATTAAACTCTTTCTCCGTCATGAAGTTGTTCTAAAAGCTATCCACAGCAGATAAGATAATTATTGTTTGTAAGTTTTCTACAAAACCAACCACAAAAATCTGAATTATGCCTTTATGAAGAACTGCTTTAGTTTTTCCTTTATTTTGCCATAACTCATGGTATGGAAACCAGAGGAAGTTTTTGCTTTGTCATACATTTGTGAACAAATGTATGACAAGATGGACCAAAAGAAGAACCAGTTCTGTTTGTGTACTTTCATAAAGAGCTGCTGAGTGTTTTATACGAACTGCTTGGCCTCTTGTAACTCACAGTTTATGTTTACAGTGTTTATTGTAATCAATGTTCAATACAAAGTTTTATGTAAACTGTAAAGTGTCATTCATTCCTATTTGTTTTTCATGCAGCACTTGTGGCATTACTCTTCACTTCCTGTCTGAGCCTTCTGGAAAATGTGAACTGTCACTTTTCATGTTTGTGTTTTGAAATGTATAAAACCTCTGAGAAAAAAATATTATCTGAGAAAAAATGTTTTGTATTGAACGTTTTTTGGTTTTATCATGTCCTTCACCAGCACTCTGAGAAAAAAAAAAAAAAAAAAAAAAAAAAAACAAAAAAAAAAAAGTTTTATTATTATAATATAAAATTAACCATTTAAATTTATA